>CM056829.1:1102500-1235000 GCA_029853015.1 Chelidonichthys spinosus | reverse complement strand
AGCAGACCCGGACTCGACATGGCCACCAGCGTGGACATGGACCCGGATGTTGCTCGGAGGCTGTTCGAGGAGGGGGCCACCCTGGTGCTGCTGGGAGTCCCTCAGGGCACGGAGCTGGGCATCGACTGCAAGACTTGGCAGGTGGGCCCCCGCTTCAAGGGCGTGAAGATGATCCCGCCGGGCCTCCACTTCCTCCACTTCTGCTCCGTCAACCCGCCGAGCTGCGGCGGAGAAACCGGCCCGAAGACCGGCCTCTTCCTCTCCCTCAAACCCCGGGACGTCCTGCTGGCCAGGTGGGACCCCAAGGAAGAAGATCTGGACTTCTCGGACTCCCAGAACGAAGAGGAGGTGAGCCGCGTCAGGGCCCGCCTGCGAGACCTGGACCCTCACCTGGGGCCGTACCCCTACGAGGTGATGAGGAAGTGGGTGTCGCTCACCGACCGGCTGAGCGAGGAGCTGGCCGGCACCCTGCAGCCGCTCTCGGGTCGGATCTGTGCCTTCAGCGACGTGGTCCCCGAGGTCCAGCTGAGACACACCAAAGACCGGGCGGAGCAGCCGCGCAACGACTCGGCCTGCCAGAGCATGAAGGAGGGGCTGGACCGCCTCCCCAGGATGAAGCCTCGGGAGGGCACCGAGCTGCGCTTCTCCGCCATCCCCGAGAAGAACTACCCCGCCGGGGCGACGCCGGCCGAGATCACCCGCTGCAGCCTGGACCGGAGCTACGCCCTGGAGACGGTGCTGGGGGAGCACCACCGGCTGCAGCCGCTCGACCTGCTGGGTGAGAGACACGCACACACACACACACACACACACCGCACGCACACATGCACACACACAGAGACACACACACACACACACACACCGCACACACACAGAGACACACACACACCGCACACACACAGAGACACACACAGGCACACACACACACACACACACACACACCGCACGCACACATGCACACACACAGAGACACACACACACACACACACACACACACCGCACACACACAGAGACACACACAGGCACACACACACACACACACACACACACACACACCGCACACACACAGAGACACACACACACACACACACACCGCACACACACAGAGACACACACAGGCACACACACACAGAGACACACACACACCGCACACACACACACACACACAGGCACACACACACAGAGACACACACACACACACACACACACACACACAGAGACACACACAGGCACACACACACAGAGACACACACACACACACACACACACACACAGAGACACACACAGGCACACACACTCACTCACTCTCACACACACACACACACAGAGACACACACACACACACACACACACACAGAGACACACACAGGCACACACACACACTCACTCTCACACACACACACACACAGAGACACACACAGGCACACACACACAGAGACACACACAGGCACACACACACACTCACTCTCACACACACACACACAATAAGACTACTGTGGAAGTAAACTCTCGGGTCCAGTTCTGTGTCTGGTCCAGATGAGGTTTAATCGCAGTGGAAAAAGGAAGTCACAGCCATTCAATCAGAGTTACAGAGAACATGGAGGACGCTGTGATGAGTGGATTCACGTCTCTTCCAAGAGTTAGAGACTTCCTGAGAAGGTGTGGCTGCTCTCGGGGCACAATGTCACATGATCTATTCATCGGCCTTGACCAATCAATGTGAGATGAGGATGTGAGTCGGTCCAGGAAGGGGAAAGACCAAAAGGTCTTCTTATCAGGATAACACAAGTTAACCACAATCAAGAGCAGCAGGACATTTGATGAGTTCAAGAGAGGATTATTAGGATGAGATGAAAATAAAATTGTGAGTAACACGTTTTCTTCTACACTGACCACGGCGTTCCCTCTCAGGCGAGATGCAGTTCGCCTTCGTGTGCTTCCTGATCGGGAACGTCTACGAGGGCTTCGAGCACTGGAAGGGTCTGCTGGCGCTGCTGTGCCGGTCGGAGGAGGCGATGAGGAAACGCACGGAGCTCTACCTCGGCCTCGTCGGCGTGCTCTACCACCAGCTTGGGGAAATCCCGCCCGACTTCTTCGTTGACATCGTGTCTCAGAGCAACTTCCTCACGTCCACGCTGCAGGTGAGACGGAAGAAGTACAGGCGTCCTGCACTCAAGTAGAAGTACACATACTCCAAAAAGACTCCTGATTTAACTTCTTTACTCCAGTAAACGGGGAGTACAGGCTGTTCAAAGGGTTTATTATCATACGACAGTAAAGAAACGAGCACAATGATTCTGTCAAACTAAGTAACTTGTAAGTATAAAGACAGATAAATACTACAAAGACAAAGTGACTTAAAAAGGCAGCATGTGACGCATGAATTAAACCACAATAAAACATAATAAACACATATACACGGAAGCTTTTATCATATTTATAATAAGAAAAAAATCAACAATTCCCCTTAAATGCATAAAAACTAAAGTAACAAGTCTGTTTTTGAAAACGTGACGAGTACAACGTACAGATACTCGTTTTAAAATCTACGGCGTAAAAACACTGAAGTAAAGTACAGATATCATAGATTCTACTTAAGTACTAAGTATTTGTACTTTGTTACCACAGTGACTCAGTATTTGTACTTTGTTACCACAATGACTCAGTATTTGTACTTTGTTACCACAGTGACTCAGTATTTGTACTTTGTTACCACAGTGACTCAGTATTTGTACTTTGTTACCACAGTGACTAAGTATTTGTACTTTGTTACCACAGTGACTCAGTATTTGTACTTTGTTACCACAGTGACTCGGTATTTGTACTTTGTTACCACAGTGACTCAGTATTTGTACTTTGTTACCACAGTGACTCGGTATTTGTACTTTGTTACCACAGTGACTCGGTATTTGTACTTTGTTACCACAGTGACTCAGTATTTGTACTTTGTTACCACAGTGACTCAGTATTTGTACTTTGTTACCACAGTGACTCAGTATTTGTACTTTGTTACCACAGTGACTCAGTATTTGTACTTTACCACAGTGACTCAGTATTTGTACTTTGTTACCACAATGACTCAGTATTTGTACTTTGTTACCACAATGACTCAGTATTTGTACTTTGTTACCACAGTGACTCAGTATTTGTACTTTGTTACCACAATGACTCAGTATTTGTACTTTGTTACCACAATGACTCAGTATTTGTACTTTGTTACCACAGTGACTCAGTATTTGTACTTTGTTACCACAGTGACTAAGTATTTGTACTTTGTTACCACAGTGACTCAGTATTTGTACTTTGTTACCACAGTGACTCGGTATTTGTACTTTGTTACCACAGTGACTCGGTATTTGTACTTTGTTACCACAGTGACTCAATATTTGTACTTTGTTGCCACAGTGACTCAGTATTTGTACTTTGTTACCACAGTGACTCAGTATTTGTACTTTGTTACCACAGTGACTCAGTATTTGTACTTTGTTACCACAGTGACTCAGTATTTGTACTTTGTTACCACAGTGACTCAGTATTTGTACTTTGTTACCACAGTGACTCAGTATTTGTACTTTGTTACCACAGTGACTCAGTATTTGTACTTTGTTACCACAGTGACTCAGTATTTGTACTTTGTTACCACAGTGACTCAGTATTTGTACTTTGTTGCCACAGTGACTCAGTATTTGTACTTTGTTACCACAGTGACTCAGTATTTGTACTTTGTTACCACAGTGACTCAGTATTTGTACTTTGTTACCACAGTGACTCAGTATTTGTACTTTGTTACCACAGTGACTCAGTATTTGTACTTTGTTACCACAGTGACTCAGTATTTGTACTTTGTTACCACAGTGACTCAGTATTTGTACTTTGTTACCACAGTGACTCAGTATTTGTACTTTGTTACCACAGTGACTCAGTATTTGTACTTTGTTACCACAGTGACTCAGTATTTGTACTTTGTTACCACAGTGACTCAGTATTTGTACTTTGTTGCCACAGTGACTCAGTATTTGTACTTTGTTACCACAGTGACTCAGTATTTGTACTTTGTTACCACAGTGACTCAGTATTTGTACTTTGTTACCACAGTGACTCAGTATTTGTACTTTGTTACCACAGTGACTCAGTATTTGTACTTTGTTACCACAGTGACTCAGTATTTGTACTTTGTTACCACAGTGACTCAGTATTTGTACTTTGTTACCACAGTGACTCAGTATTTGTACTTTGTTACCACAGTGACTTAGTATTTGTACTTTGTTACCACAGTGACTCAGTATTTGTACTTTGTTACCACAGTGACTCAGTATTTGTACTTTGTTACCTCTCACCTCTGAAGTTAATACAAATAGACGATATGAAGCGTTTTAGCATATTTATCTGTTTATTACATCACTATTATTTTGGCTAGAGGATAATCATGACATGAAATTGTCATATAGTTTCCCCGGATCAGGGTTCTGATGGTGGTCTCACCGGACCAGGACAGTCATCCGATCCCTCCCAAGGATCTGAGACCCGGAGAGCTGCCTCCACCTGCTGGTGTGGAGATGATATAATGATCATCGGGGATGTTTTTACAAATCATCACCTTCTTCTTTCAGGACTTCTTCCAGTTTGCCAGCGGACCCGGAGTCGACGCCACGCTGCGGAAGAGAGCCGAGAAGTTCAAAGTTCACCTGACCAAGAAGTTCCGCTGGGACTTCGACGCCGACTTGGACGACTGCGCCCCGGTGGTGGTGGAGCTGCCGGACGGCGTGGCGGCGGACTGAGACCGGCGGACTGAGACCGGCGGACTGAGACCGGCGGACTGAGACCGGCGGACTGAGACCGGCGGACTGAGACCGGCGGACTGAGACCGGCGGACTGAGACCGGCGGACTGAGACCGGCGCCGTGGACTCGCCCATGTGACTGGACTAGTCTGACACTGAAGGTGAGCAGTGACACTCCGGACCCGGAGCTCACATCAGAGCCAACGTGTCTGAGCTGCAGTTTACTCAAACGTCAGTGGCGCCCTCTGGTGGTGGGTCTCTTTAAGTTGCCATGTGTTTCTGCTCTAGCTCCTCAGTTGCAACACATTTTGTTTGTTGCCAAAATCAATTGAATATCACTTTAGTGGAGACTCGTCATGGGGACGATAATCTGACCAACAAGTCACAATATTATCTCCATAATCATCAAAATAAACCTCAAACACTTAAAACGACACTAAAACTCACTGGTTCTGCTTTATTTTTTGTTAAGACAAATACATTTTTATTGCATCACAGTGACAGTTTGTATTTAGTGATAAATAATAATAATAATCAAATAATTTTTACATGAGGCAAACCATAACGTCTCCCTGAATAAATGAACCGTTAATAAAGAAAAATAAACGGCAACATGTGTGAGTGTTTTTGTACGACCTGATCCTTGCTGTATTTTTTATTTTTCACATCTACGAGCCTCCACGTCCACGTACCGCTCCTTTTGTTCTTACCTTTCACAATAAAAGCCCCAGACATGCTCAGCATCACTACTGGCTATGAATTTATGACGCGGTTGATCTTTTCCTTTACAGATGAGCTCAATACACAGTCCTCCATGTGGTCCTCTACGTAGTCCTCTACATAGGACTATGTAGTCCTCCATGTAGTCCTCTATGTAGTCCTCTTTGTAGGTCTACCTGGATGGTGAGTAGGGAGGAGTGAACGAGTCCCTGCAGTCTCTGTCTCCTCCACTAGATGGCGTTCACAGGCTTTTTGATAATATTTACAACTTGAAGGCTCCTTATCGCGCTGCGTTCTGTTGTTGGTGTGAAGCTGGACCGACATACGACATTTACACACATTTACACACATTTACACACATTTACACACATTTAGGTCAGCAGATTGAGTTTGGCTTTAACTACAGGGACAAAGAAAATGCAGGAAAAAAAGTATTTTCATTTTATTTTGAAAGACAAAACTCAAATAACGGCATATTAAAAACTAACTAAATAATAGAAATGTCTGTCCTGTAAATTTGTCCAAAGGGATAAAACAGATACCTGATGGTGTGACTCTGATTTTGACCTGTTGACCCTGAACTTGAACGCAACAGACTGAAATCTTTGAGTGGTTTCGTTGGGCCGCCCCGTGGAGTGAAGCACTCTGGGAAACCTGCCCCCCCATGCTGGTGTGTCTGACGTGGTGACTAGTTGTGCTCTTTAATAATTGAAGGAATCAGGCGTTGGATGGTGTGTGGATTTCCTTCATTATTAATGGACGCGTGTCTCTGCAGTGAATTAGATCGACTTTGTTCCGCTTTGATGTCCGGCAGGATTCGTAATTAGAATGGATGACTTGTTGGAGAAGCTGGGTTTTGTTTGGTAATGATGCGTGTCGTAGATCACATGTGGGCGAAACGTGGAAACCAGCGGCGAGAGACGTTCACTCTGTGACCTCATGGCGTGGAAACGTGGAGTTTGGTGGTTCCTCAGCTTTGGTGACGTTGACGGTTAAATGTTGCTACGTGTGTGTGTGTGTGTGTGTGTGTGTGTGTGTGTGTGTGTGTGTGTGTGTGTGTGTGTGTGTGTGTGTGTGTGTGTGTGTGTGTGTGTGTGTGTTCTGTTCCTGTGATCTGCTGAAGTGATTAAAGGGACACGCTGAAGGCGAAAACATCATTTGTGCAACATTTTTGAGACAGATTTTGAGATTTCCGCCTCGTGGAAAGAAAACATCCAAAAACACACTCCGTTTTTATTTTACTGCTTCGTCTTCGTCGTAGATATTTGTCTTCTTCTGGCATCACATGATGCAGTGTCTAACAACAACACGGTAGACGTGTGCAGGTGTTCCTCCTGCAGCTGGCCAATTAATGTCCCAGGCTAACCGACTACAGTTGTGGAAGGTGAAACAAGTGCATTCTGGGATTAGCAGGCACAAGATGGCCTCCGCCTCCATCACGTCTGGGAGATCGGAACAGCGTCGGCGTACGTCCTCCAGAACTAAACTGAACATCGGACCCCCACCCCCCGACTGACCTCCTACTTCCATCTCTAGTGTGTGTGTGTGTGTGTGTGTGTGTGCGTGTGTGTGTGTGTGTGTGTGTGTGTGCGTGTGTGTGTGTTGTCTTTGGCTGTGGCACTCGGAGCGTGAACTCTGGCAGACCTTGTCGCACAGCAGAACGGATTTGAAAGCCTCTGCACCCCAAATACACACAACACACACAACACACACACACACACACACACACACACACACACACACACACACACACACACACTCTGCTTCTCCTTCCTACTCGTATTTTTCTTTTCTGTGAGGGGTTTGAGGTGAAAGCGGACCCTCTGACGCCCGTGGGAGACGTGGAGAGGAAGGGCAGGAGGGAACCCTCCAGCCGACCGGCCGTTCCGTTAGCCTCCCTCCTCTTTTCCTGCCTTCTGTCAATTGTCTCCTTTCTCTTCACCCCCCCACCTTGTGAATAATTCAGGGGTTTTCAATGTATTATTCAGACTTTTCTCTCGCACACACACACACACTCACACACACACACACACACACAGCTTTGATTTATATATTTCTCCCCTTTAATATCAAAATATAGAAACTTCTTCTTTGTCTCTTTGACCCGTCTCCTCTCAACCAATCGGGTTTGACGTACGACGTCGGCGATCCTTCGGAGGCTGCTCTTTAATAGACGGCTGCTTTTCATTGGCTCAGACTGGTGATTTTATTTGATCCTTTCTAAACGGGCGAAGTTCCCATTTATCTAAAAAGGAAACCGAAAATAAGAAACGGGTGAGAAAATCTTTAATAACTTGGTGAGTGAAAGACATCGACACACATTTGAGTCATGATGAAATCATTTTTTGTAAAAACTGTGAGCATGGAAGTCATAGTTTGACTTAAAGGAACAGTGCGTCACATTCCCGGGGATCTAGTGGCAGAAATGGAACTTGTCCCGACACCGTAGTGAAATGCAGATAGGTTGGTGATGTCACAAATCTGATCAGAGAGAAAGTGGACTTTGAGTTAAGATTATTTGGTGGGTGTTAGATTCCACGGCAACGCTCTTCTTCAAGAGTCTGATTGACAGATGGTTCATCCATCACCTGCCAAGTCAGACGGTTTCCAACAAACCCCCTGGCGGGTCACGTTTGTGACCTCCGTTTGATGATAGTCCATGTTTTGATTGAGTACTTCATTGTCACTCTATTTCTTCCTTTTTATCTCTTTTTCCTGTTTTGCCTCCCCTTCCTCCCTCCGAGGGCCGTGCAGGTGTGTTTTCCTCCCTCATGCGTCGTGCTGTAGATCACTCTGAAAGGCGTGGGATTTGTTTTGTAACGCAGGGAGCTTTTAAAAAAGCTGGGGGAAGATCCCCCTGTTTTTATTCCCGCATCACTTTAATACAACAGTATATCTTTGTCTTCCTGTCTTCCTCATGTACTTTTTTCCCATCTTTCCTACCGTATTCCCCCCCATCCATCCCAATCGCCCGTCCTGGCTCCACTTGAGTTATGGGCACAATCTTCCAGCCTTGCAGAGCGGGGATGTGGATCCGATTTGTTTATCGCTATCTTCTAGTTTGCTGTCCCTTCTGAAATCTCCTGCTCGTAATCAACAGCAGACCAGAGTACATAACTCTTAATTACTTTTTCCTTTAAAGTGCTCCCCGGCTCTAAATCTCCCTGAGTGTCGCTGGCCAGAATCCCAGACACATCTCAGCTGATCGTCCCTAATCTGGGTCCTGGCTGTCTCCCGTCCCGTCCCGATGCTGTCACCGCTGCAATTAAGTCCGTCTTAATTGGACAGGCTTCTGTCAGTGTGTGTGAGCCCAACGCTCTGCCTCGGTGTTGCGGTCCGGCTCGCTGGAGCCAGGTGGCCACGTGTTTGGCTCACGGGAGAATGTTTTTTCTTTTTTTAAATCCATGTCAAAACCACAGGCAATAAACAGCCATGTGATGCACGCAGCGCACGGGTTTGACACGACGCCAAAGACCTGGCAACGCACGCGTGGGAAGACATGCATTACCAGGAACGGGACGTTTCAGCCGGCGAGCGTGGAAATTTGGCTGGAGCTTGTATGCAGATTGGACCACAAGTGGTTTGAGTTTCTTCCAAGATGTAAATTGAACTGTGAGGAGGAGATAATGGACCTGGATCTGAGAGGATACGGCTTAAAGGAAACACAGATAGGATGTTGTGTATTCATAAACACGTAGACTGTATGTAAAGAAGCTGATTTAGTCACCGTGATGTCCAGACTGTTGATTTTGGAAACTCATGTTTCCTGAGATAATAAATCAAGTGATAAGTAGGGTCATTTTCTCATAGACTTCCATACAATCAGACTTCTTTTTGCAACCAGAGTCGCCCCCTGATGGCCAGTAGAGAGAATGCAAGATTAAGTCCCTCCGCTCTGGAAGAAATATTTTCATTACAGAGATACATATTTAAATTACACATATGATGTCAATTTAAAAGTAAAAGTTAAAAAACCCCTGAAATAAGTTCCCGTGGTGGTCCACCAGAAAGGGGGCGGGACTTAGCCTCTGTAATTGCCACCTGGTTTCTCACGAGGAGGTCTTTGTCGCTGCCGTGGGAGAGGTTCAAAGAGTCTCGGGTAATGGAGCGACATTATTACAAACAAGACTGGGAAAACAAGTGAAAGCATTAATCATCTTGAGTGAATTAAAACGTCTCTGGGCATCAGTAACGATCCGGCAACATGTTAGGTGTGGTGTAGTTGTGGTGTGTCAGCTTTGGGATAATTAAGGGCTTCAACCAAGATCGCTAACAACTCGCAGAAGCTGCTGGTCTGCCATGATGTCACTAAAAATACTGCAACGGAGCGTTTTTCTCCCATAAACACGGGAAGCGTTGCTCTCTTTGTCACCCTCTTTTCTATTCCACGGCTCTGTCTGGTGCTGCTGGTGATGTTTACCTCTGACCCAGGCTCTCTGGCCTGTAAACAACACATTGGCCCGGGTCCTGGTCTGGACCGGCTCCAGGTTCCTGCTCTCCGTATCCGAAATGAACCACTGAACCACAGCTGGCTAATGAAAGTCAGGCCGGCCTGCCCACAGAACGCCTGCACACTAACTAGTGTCCTGAGAGGACGACTACTGTGGACTCGTCGGAGGTCACAGCGTAAACATTTAAGAGTTGCAACATCGGGACATGATTTAGATATTTTTGTGTTCAGTCTGAGTCATTCCATCTGCTAACATGCTGTGTATTCTATTACACTGCAGAAGTGCTGTTGTGTGATCTTCTCTAAGCGTAGATATACTATTGGTGTTTTGCCAGGTGGAGTGTCGGAACCTGACGGAGGTATCCGCCTCGCTCTTGTTCTCGTATTTTCTTACGGGAAGACGTGCCGTCCAAAGCAAACACTGGATCTGAGAGCTCGCTAGCTGGACGGTAGAGACGAGTCGCTGCTTGTGTGTCGACTCTCACGGGGATGTGGAGTAGAGGATCTGCTGTACGGTTAATGGGATTCAGACCCGCAGCTTCCCGTCTGCATCCCTTCCTGCACCCGCGACGCGAGGGCCGCCAGGACTCATGGGTAGACAAACAGAGACCCGCGCTGAGACGGAAACGTGCACCGAACTGGATGCATTTAATGTTCGGAGGAAGGGGAGGGGTGTTTTTATATTGGAGACTGGTGGGGGGTTACACACATCCAACCTGGTTACCGATGGAATAGAAGAATAGAATGCCTTTATTGTCATTGCATTAAAAATACAACGAAAATTGGAGCGCTGCTCCAGAAAAGTGCTTAAACCACACATTCATAGATTAAAAACATAAAAACAACTGCAATAGCTCACACAATCAAACACACATAAAGAAAGAATGCTAGTCTTATATTGACTTATATCGCCTAAATGAAGCAGAGAAATAACACATTTTAATCCCTCAAATGTTGAATTCATCAGTAAAACCAGGCGGTAAGCTTGGATTCTGGAAAAGTACTACTTGCATTCTCTCTACTGGCCATCAGGGGGCGACTCCTCCACTGGAGAAAAGAAGTTTGATCGCTTTGACACTTTAAAAGTGAACTTTGCAAGTCAAGAAAGTCGTAGGTTGTCGTAGGTTTTTCGTTGTATCATCTTCATTTTGTGTGAAGCCGCTCGGTGAACTACAATTTGGCCATTTCCTTGGCTAGCTAGCTAATTTGTTCCATGCACAAATGTTACGTTATCTCACCTGATGTGTTTTTTCAGCCAGATTGAGAGAGAATGACCCGTCTTGTGTTCCTCCCTGAGCGATGTCTCTGTGTTTTCAGGTTATTGTCTTCTGTTCGAAGACAGATGTGGGAGTTATCCATATGTTTAAATGCAACGTCTACGATGTACAGGCTCATACAAATAGATATCGCTCGCCTGGTTGTTAGTAAATGAAACACATTATCACACAGCTCTCAACATCCGGTGAACTTGGAGACGTTGAATGTGCACGGTAATAAGACATTCATTGATTTATAGGACCAACTGAAGTTGTTGTACACTCCTTTCCCCCTCCCTTTTTTTCTCCTCTTGATTTTTCCAGATTGTTTCCGCTTGGCTTTTATCTTTGTGAGTAGTTTCTGCGTTTCTTTTGGCAGCACCGTCAGTCCCATAAAAGCAGTGGAATGATTGGCAAACCGGTCGCTATCACGCCCAAACGTCCAGCTTTTCACACAGTAATTTCACACGCTCCGCAGAGACCTCTGCCTCCAGCAAAGACATGGGAGAGTATAAACACGCTTGTTTGTGTTTTAACGTTAAGAAGAACAGATTTCCGCACTTTATGAGTGGAGGGTTTTGTGACATGAGTACTGTGAAGCTGTATATCAAACGTATACATACCCCCCCCTTCCCTTTGGGATGCCCCGCTGACGCCTTCATGCTTTAGGGGGATTGACGGCTAATCTAACTGGATTCCTGACTGGTCCGACTGGGAATTGCTTCAGTCGTTGCCGTGCCTCAGTTTCAGCAGTAGTGCAGCGGTGCTAAGTGGATACAGTCCACCTTAAGTTGGATATCTGGGGGTCACCGACGCACAAATTCTTACCTTAATAACCGTCAGCCTGAGAAAACACACTGCGGTCTGTAGATCGGCGCATCAGGGTCTCCTAATCCAAACCACACAAATGTACTTACATGTGCATGCATGCACTCTCTCTCTCTATCAACCCCCCCAACACACACACACACACACACACACACACACACACACACACACACACACGTGTCTGACTGGCACATGTTCTGTGATTGCTGTGGCAGATATCCTTCATATCCTGTCCAGTAAAAAGTGGAGATTTGTTAGTCTTTCAGATTCCTGGATGAGGGGCTAAATCCATACTGCTCTGGGAGGCTGATGCCTTTTCTTTTTTCTTCTTTCATTAAACCAAATCATCTCCAGAGCGGGAACCGCTCTCAGAGCCGTCAGGGACGTGATTATTAACCCTACAAGCACAACTACTCTCGTCAGGTCGTCTTCACACAAACACGCGAGTGTTCGAGGAAGATATTCCTCACGTGAGAGTGTGAGTTACTCGTTAATTTGCGTGAATGATCAAAAACCTTGATACCTGCCAGGGTTTTGAATTTAAAACCTGCTGAGGAGGAGGAACAGTGAATTGGAATTAACTGAAAAGGAAGTTCATTAGCACTGCATGCCTCTAGTGAAAAGCCTGAGAGCTCACGTAATAGGCATGAAGGTATTTTTGGACGATTAATGGACTGGGTAGATGGGGGGAGGGGGGTTTGGGTCATGGGATTTGGGATGGGGGTCCAGGGCAAGGTCATGGGGATCATAGAGTTACCACATTCACACTGCAGATTGATGATGGGTTGTAATGTTTGCATTTATTGTCGTTGTTACAGTTGAGTTGTTCTATGTTCCATTGTTGATTTCTGCTGCTTTGACATACAACCACCTCTTTAAGTGAATATGGTGAGAGTTCTTTACAAACCCAAACCCAAAATCAAGTGTTTCTGGTCACGTAGTGAATGTAAGTCCAACATTCCCTCTTCTTTTTGCTCTGTTTTAGGTCTCTACCGCTGTGCAAAATACCCAGGGGCAATCCAGAGTTATGCAGGAGTCCTTAATACGCAATATACTAGATTTCATGGATGCAAACCAAGGCAATAAACTAAGCTACAGCCGACATGCTTTGTATCATCAAGCTTATAAGCGTTGACAATAAGACTCGCACAACAACAGCGTCTTTTCTGTGCCGTCCTGGTGTCCAAGAAGAAGAGGATGTCCTGATTTAATCCAGGTTCTCATAACTTATGTTGTAAATGGCTAAACACCAAGATGGTGACGACCAAAAGCCAATATGGCAAAGGCCAAATAATACACAGTCACGGCATAGTGGAACCACAATGGCGACCTCGTGCCTTCCAAAACGGTAGTCCACCACCAGATGGGTGACGTCGCTGTGACTGCATCCTCCTTACAGTCTTATTGCAAAACGCATTCCCTTCAGCGTCACACCCGATCTGGGCTCGGTCCTCTCGCAGTCCGGAGAAGAATTCCTGTCTTTATTAAAATGTGAGATTTGTTTGGATAATGCTGTGTCATATGAAGGATTACACCTCCAGACAAAAGAGTCCGGTTTGAAACCTCCCAGGGCCTCGGCTGCAGCGCTCCTCTTTAAACCAACATGCTCTGACTCCCATGCCTAAACGCTATGCTCCCTTATTGATTTATTGACACTGATCCACCGATCCAGCCTGATTACATTCCAACTGTATTATGGCAACGGCACGTTTGCACCGGCCAAGTGTGAGACACGGAGGCCCCCCTGAAAGTAGTGCATGTGCACACGTGCATGCTTGGGATTCTTCCAGTGTGGTTGGTATGTAGAGTAGAGCAGCTGCTGTGTGTTTGGGATGTGTTCTATGCACTCATAACGGCACGTATAACCTCTGCTGGAATAAGTAAACAAGGATACACAGTTACAGTTACAGACTGCATGTCATGTATCACTGTGTGGCAAATATGTGTTTGGTATGCCGGTGGCCTGACGTCTTCATCACATATACGGACACACTCTTGACATCCAGGCTGGCAGGCAAAGGATTTATTTAAAAAAAAGCACATGTCAGTTTGTAAACATTTTTATTTTTTTATTTTATGTAATGCATAGCAGAGCGTTATTGACATCCATCGAACCCCCAAACTAAGAGGGTGGTGCATGTTTAAAATGAGATAATAAAGTAGAAACATTTGGAGGCTTTTGAAGTATTTGCAGAGTATTTGTAGCTCTGGACTAAATGGAGATAAGTTTCGGAGGGTTAGGATCAATATTTTCGCAAGACATGAGTGGAAAAAAGTCCTGAATGCATCTGGATTTAGAATTTATGGGTGGCTGCCGGCCACATATGGTCATATATGGAATGCCAACAGCAGGATGTAGCTGGCCTCTGTTCTGAATATGAAATTGGCTGGTTGTCGTTCAATAGGCATACATTTATCTTGTGACTGCAGTGGAGCTGGTTTAGCCAGATGTGGGGCCTCAACAAGCTTAATGTTGTCTTCACCATCAAAGATGTCAGATCCCAGCTCTTCTTGTTGGCTATTTCTGCTGCCAGCGTTGAGTTAGAGTAGAGAATACATTCATTTTCCATGTTCTTATTGCAAACACTGCAGATGTGTAGAAACTGTGTGTTTCAGGAACGTATCAGAGCTACCAAGATCTCATTCTGATCTTCAAGTGCAGCAGTTGAAACTGACCGACCCACTACTTGCTTACCCACTTACTTATTTATTTACGTACCCACTTAATTACTTACCTACCTACTTAGTTACTTACCTACTTACTTAATTACTTATTAACTTACTTACCTAGTTATTTACCGACATATGTATCTATTTACTCACCTATGTACTTACCTACCTACCTTCTTATGTACTTACTTACCTACTTATTTACTTACTTACTTACCTACTTACTTATGTACTTACTTACCTACTTATTTACTTACTTACTTACCTACTTACTTATGTACTTACTTACCTACGTACTTACATAACTACTTATTTACTTACTTATGTACTTACTTACCTCCATACTTAAATACTTACTTATTTACTTACCTGCTTACCTACTTACTTACATACTTACTTACTTAAATAACTACTTATTTACTTACTTACTTACTTATGTACTTACTTACCTACATACTTAAATACTTACTTATTTACTTACCTGCTTACCTACTTACTTACCTACTTATTTATTTACCTACTTATTTACTTACCTTCTTACTTACTTACTTATGTACTTACTTATCTACGTACTTACTTACCTACTTACCTATGTACTTACATACCTACTTATTTACTTACCTGCTTACCTACTTACTTATGTACTTACTTACCTACATACTTAAATACCTACTTATTTACTTACCTGCTTACCTACTTACTTATGTAATTACTTACCTACGTACCTACATACCTACTTATTTACTTACCTGCTTACCTACTTACTTATGTGCTTACTTACCAACGTACTTACATAACTACTTATTTACTTACCTGCTTACCTACTTACTTACCTACTTATTTACTTACTTACTTACCTACTTACTTATGTTCTTACTTAAATACCTACTTATTTACTTACCTGCTTGCCTACTTACTTACTTACTTATTTACTTACTTACTTACTTACCTACTTACTAATGTACTTACTTATCTACGTACTTACTTACCTACTTATTTACTTACCTTCTTACTTACTTATGTACTTACTTATCTAAGTACTTAGCTAACTACTTACATACCTACTTATTTACTTACCTGCTTACCTACTCACTTATGTACTTACTTACCAACGTACTTACTTACCTACTTAACTATGTACTTACATACCTACTTATTTACTTACCTGCTTACCTACTTACTTATGTAATTACTTACCTACGTACCTACATACCTACTTATTTACTTACTTACTTACCTACTTACTTATGTTCTTACTTAAATACCTACTTATTTACTTACTTACTTACCTACTTACTAATGTACTTACTTGTCTACGTACTTACTTATGTACTTATTTACTTACCTGCTTACCTACTTACTTATGTGCTTACTTACCAACGTACTTACATAACTACTTATTTAGTTACCTGCTTACCTACTTACCTACGCACTTACTTACCTACTTACTTATGTACTTACTTACCTATGTACTTACATAACTACTTATTTACTTACTTACTTACCTACATACTTACATACCTACTTATTTACTTCCCTGCTTACCTACTTACTTATGTACTTACTTACCAACGTACTTACATAACTACTTATTTACTTACCTGCTTACCTACTTACTTATGTGCTTACTTACCAACGTACTTACATAACTACTTATTTAGTTACCTGCTTACCTACTTACCTAGGCACTTACTTACCTACTTACTTATGTACTTACTTACCTATGTACTTACATAACTACTTATTTACTTACTTACTTACCTACATACTTACATACCTACTTATTTACTTCCCTGCTTACCTACTTACTTATGTACTTACTTACCAACGTACTTACATAACTACTTATTTACTTACCTGCTTACCTACTTACTTATGTGCTTACTTACCAACGTACTTACATACCTACTTATTTACTTACCTGCTTACCTACTTACTTACCAACGTACTTACATAACTACTTATTTACTTACCTGCTTACCTACTTACATTGTTTGCCTCCCACTCTTTGCTTGTGTCATTTGCTGTCTTCAACATTGGTTCTGGTCACGGCGTCCCGTTGAAAGTTCCCACAGCTCATCCTGCAGTCGGTCTGTTGTGGTCGGCTGCAGCCAAAGACAAACGGAAAGATCTGCAGAAGACACTAAAACTGGACAGTTTTATCCCCAAGTCGGCTTTATAATAGAGATTCTGCTGATACATGCAGCTGTTTCCTGACCCACTAATACTGCCTAACCTTTGTCTGTCTTCTGCTTACTGTTGTCCCAATGCATGTTGGGTTGTTTTGTGTGTTTGTGTTGCTGTTTTGTGTGATGTTGATGCTGGTGTCTGCTGCTGCCCGAGGCTTGTGTGCTGCTCTGCATGACTTTAATGCAACGCTTGTTGGGATTGAATTCCAGTAATGGGCGTGTTGGAAAGGTTTGGATGTGAATTGGTGTCTTTTTAACTTTGGATATTTTTTTCCCCCCTGATCCTTCTTCCCTCAAGAGGCTTTGTCCTTTTGCCAGGCCGCCATTGGAAATACAAATTTGCTCTTAATGAATAGTTTGTTTACTCTGGGATGTTTGGTCATGGCAACTGTTGTATGGTTAATGTTTGGGAAAGCCTTCATTTCCATCTTGCTATCTCAAAGGCACACTACTTTCTGGTGAGCGGTGCAGGGATGACAAATTTAATATAATTTTTAAGGCTTTTTATTTCCTTTATTGGTGCAGCTGGAGAATGGCAGGAAAGGAAGGAGAGAGAGGATGACATGGAGCAAAGGGCCGCGGGTCAGAATCGAACCTGAGCCGCTGCCAAGGACTTGGCGAAGATATCGGGCACAACAGGAAGTTAGCGCCGCAGTGGATCCCTCTACAAAACCGCCAATGGGATTCTCTCTTTGGTATATTAATTATTGTAGAAATTAATGACACGTTTTGTTACACAAGATAATCTTCACAAATGAACACATCTTTTGTGAATTTTGAAGCCTGAATGCATTCAGCATAATTTAAAAAGCCAATGTCAGGCAATAAAGCTACAGGTTACACAACAAATCTTTAAAGGCGGACTAGTCGGCCTGATGCCCCTTAGTCGTCTCATTTAGCCACTATTTCTGTTTAAAAAAAAGAAAAAAACGGAGGTGCAAAAACGCTGACTCATTTCTGGGTTTCGGGACTCTCTGTTAACTTAAGCATCGGACGTAAACTGTTGCAGAATCTTGAGCTTCACATAAGCTTCAAATATACTCTGGTTTTGCTACCCTAAACCTTTATTACAAAACAAATAAAATATCCCAGAGCTTTACAGAGGAGAGGGCCCTAACACACACACACAGTGATTGGACTCCCAGCTTTCACAGCTCTCCAGGCTTCTCTTCCGTTCTGACCCTGTGCCAGAGGCTGTGAATTGAGATTATTATGTGTGAAACAAGGAACCCTCTCACTCCTTCTCATGATCCAGGCAGGACAAATCAGGGTTAAAGGCGGACAATGGCTGAGAGATAGCTGCTAGGCTAACGCTGCACCACGGGGGTGCTACAATACCGGGTTAAATCCTTCCACGTCATTACAACTGTCTTTGAGTGCCGTCGCCTGAGGAAAGGAAGACTCATCCGGTCGGAGATAGAGGTGATGGAGGTGTAAGCATCTCCTCTAGCCTTTCGTAAATGATTCCAGGTTGAACAAATATTGGCGTGGGCGTGAAGCGCCGTCCTCACCTCGTAATCCAGCGGTTCCTCTCGCTCGCAGCTCTCTGCAGCATCTGTCTGACTCGGCCGCGATGGCATTCCCCGCATACCTGCGCTCTCAAGTGACGGGGGGGCACATGCGCAGGTCATAGGGCCACAGCGGGGAGCGGATGTATGCGTATTAACTCAAATCTCCAATGACAACCCCATTTTCCCCCCGTTATTGCAGATTAATGTTTCCCAGGCTGTGAGGGTACGAGGGGAATACGGGCCAAGCCGCTGAGTGAAGGAGGGCGACGGGGTAGGGGGGTAGAAGGTGAGCATTTGAGCGAGAAGTTTCAATCCTGGTCGAGTGTGACCTCTGACCTCCCGAAGTGGACCTGAGGCGAGCTCAGTGGGGAACGGCCTCCTCCGACGGAGTAATTAGCGTGAACAATAACGCACAATTGGCTCCAGTTGGATTAGCTTGAACTCATCTAATAAGGCATGCGATGCACCAAGTGGCTCAGCGACGTGCTCAGGTCGGGGATGATACGCCGCTCTTTGATGTTTTTAATGAAAGGCATCTCCCTCCATCTCGGTTCGCTGGTTTGATCGCCATATGTGCTCCAGATAATGACAGAGGTATGAAGTTTCTGGAACAACAGACTGGATGAGCAGTTAAATACAAAAGGACTTTGCACAATATGTTTTCTGTCATATTTCGATGATGCGATTGCTGCCATGTGGGTCTGTGAGTAAGTGTGTTCATCTCTGTGTCTGTCTATGCTTTGATAATTAACTCCACTGTACATATCGAATGCATCCCCCCCCTCCTTATTAACTCCCTCTGTTGGCACAAGATGATGCCGACCACGTCTTTACACCTGCTAGCGAGTAGCTTCATAAGGAGGCTGTAGCACGCGAGGATGACGATGCGATCGTCTCCCACGCTACGGGAAGTTTTCTGGAACAAGCGAATGCATGTGCAACAGAATACGAAGGCTTTACACAATATATTTTACATGAGACAGGACAGGAGGATCATGCGATCACTCCCTTGTGATGCGTCTGTGAGTGAGTGAATGTGCATCTCTGCGTTTGATAAATATCTCTACGGTATATTCTTGGCTTGGGGAGGGTGATGATGTCGTCCACTTCTTTTCACATGCTAGCGAGCGGCTTCAGTAGCAGGTCGTAGCACGCGAGGATGGCGATGCTATCGTCCCCCAGACTGTAACCCCATCCCCTGGCGCCCTGCAAGGGGGGTAAACATTTATGTTCAATTAGACCCAAAAACAAACCGCAGTACTGCCCTCAACTGAACCTGGGTCTCTCTTATGTGGTTTCACAAGTGCTCATTACTCAGCATGCACAATAATTCTGCTGTTTATCAGATGAAGCTCACTGCCAGACTGTAATATTTTAACTATTTTCCCAAGAGACCATCATGAATCCTCACACCAAAGACCTCTGGATCCTCCATAGCAACAGAACAGGAGCAGAACAGACATCGACTTCAGTGATGAGCAGCAAAGAAAAGGACCATTGTTGTGTGTGTGACCAAGTGTTGACGCAGCTGTGGAGCCGGCTAGTTAGCTAGTTGTCTAGTTAGCTAATTGTCTAGTTAGCTAGTTGTCTAGTTAGCTTGTTGTCTCGTTAGCTTGTTGTCTCGTTAGCTAGTTGTCTAGTTAGCTTGTTGTCTAGTTAGCTAGTTGTCTAGTTAGCTTGGTAGCTTGTTACTCAGCTCTGATGCTCGGCTCATTTTCTGGAACCAGTGTAGCATTAAAGAATGACGGAATTAGCAAGCTCGCTAACTGCTTTAATGTTGCACTTGTTACTGAAATTTAGGCAACTAAGTTGTCACTCAACTGATGATAGCAATGTGCTTCCCTACACTGTGATAAGAGTGTGTGGATGAAGCATTAAATTGCAAAATTTTACCAATTTATTCCGTCTCTTTTATGCACCAAAACATAACTACTCCAGTACTGGTACCTTGGTGAGTCCGCCACTTGCCATAAGTCGGTTTCCTTTCTACGGAAGTGGCCAGCGAGCATGGTTGCATGGCAACGGTACACATAAACATGTCCGTTCTGCTCCTATTTTATTTCTACGGGATCCTCATTTGGAAATACTGTGCCATATGTTTTGTAGCCACTGCCATAGTGTGTAAGTCTCCTCTGCTGTTCACCGTGGTGTCACTTCATGGGAACTTTCTTTTATTGTGGCCTGGACACTAATGATGAGGTTACCGCCTTTACTCTACACACAAAAAATCTCTCCCATAAGGCTTCCAGTGGCAATTTGCTCTGTTTACTGCCCGAGGTGCTGATTGATTGCAGCTCTCTCAGTGTTTACTGTTGTGAAGCTGACTCCAGCGTTAATAGCAGAACCGAGTGGACTCCAGACCTCGATACAAACCAGCCTCTGGTGAGTTTGTTGGATGCTGGTCAGGAGCTGAAGACCGCTTCCTTCCTTCTCTCTCTCCCAAAGACAGTGCCTGAACGGAATGCAGTTGATTCATTTCAAATGTTTTGTACTTCCAACTTCGAATCCCTGACTTTTCTTCACTGTATCAACTTAGCATTTTAAAGAAATAAATACTGTATGCCTCTTAATGGGATTTCTATCACATATCCTGAATAGGTTTCATCTATTTAACAAGTTCAGCCAAAAAAAAAAGCTCAGCAAAGGAAATAGGACATTCAAAAAGAAAGGAAAATATCCCGTTAGATGTGCAGAGATCCAATCCCCGTAGTGGGGGAATGTGAAGGGGCAGAGCATGCCAACTTGGTCCTTGCAGGCTGTTTCCTGTGGAAATGACTGTGATCAGCCCTTCTGGTTTCCCATCTGTGTGGATCAGCAGCGTATCACCAGGAACACATGTTGTCCTCGGCCTCTTGTTGCTCTATAGTTACATTAACGTGCTGGAAGGAACAAATTACATTTACTCTCTTTGTTTGGTGGTTTTACTTCATTACTTTCTTATCACAATGATTGCACTTTTCTACTTTTAAAGTTGAATTCTTAACAGAGTAAAAAACAATAGTCGCATAAAAAAGAAGCAGCTGGTATGGCCACAAGAGGGCAGCAGAGCTCCATGTCCAAGATCCAACGTGTCCGATCGTTATTTATTTTCCCGCCTTGTCTTAATCAACCGTGATCAGCTTGTACTCGCTACCTTATGATTACCTCAGCTTTTTGTCAGAATGGGTTTGGGTTAACCTAACTGAGTAGGTTTGATACCTAAACCTAAGGAGATTTCGGGTGGAGACAAACTCCTCCCATTTGCTCTCAATTTCTGTAAACAGTGTAGCATGAAAACGGAATTAGAAAGCTTACTAGCTAACTAGCCAGCCAGCAGGAGTGAACACACTAAATACTCTTGTCACAGTGTAGGAAAGTACAATCCTACCACCAGATGAGTGACAACTTTGTTTAGCTCCCTTTCCATAAGTAGTGTAGCATTAAAGCATGGTGGAATTACTACGCTAGCTAGCTAACTAGCCAGCTAAATGAGTGAAATCATCCACATGTAAATGCATAGGATGCAAGTGTATAAAAGTACATTCTCTTGCCAGATAATCAGCCAATCACAGCCCAGTAATACTAGCCATTACTAGCCAATCACAGCCCAGTAATACTAGCCAATCACGGCACAGTACTGTAAAAACACATCGGGGTCACACCTGGCATTAAGAAAAAGAAAGATTGCACATAATTGAATTAATCCCTGATTTAATGGTCCTCCAACGAGCAGGTCAAGCATACTCAAGAGGGTCACATGAACAGGTGCATTCTGGGTCTGCTGGCTAACATGGTAAATTGCTAATTGCCCCTCGCAGTTAGAGGAACTTTTACATTCAGTGAGGTGTGTGAGGAGTGTTTTTTACTGTTAATCCCCATCATGTTGTGACTGCAGAGCCTCTTTCAGCTAAAATCTCTTTTTTTTTTTTTTACTTTTTAGGAGTGGACTCGGAGAGCTTTGAGAGTGAACGAGCAGACAGGAGGACTTACACAAGACTCCCAGGATGGCGTCCGGCAGGTGAGCGCAGCAACCCTGTAACTCACTGTTGTAACTCACTGTTGTAACTCACTGTACGGTCGATGACAGCGTCTGGGTGTTATGTGCCATGTGTAAAAAGCATTCAACTCCCTGCTGTGGACTTTATGATGTTTATTCAGATCTGTGATTTATTCAGTCATTTTTTTAAGTGATTTCTGGGTCATTTCTGAAAGGCTGTAGAGGAAGCTGGTTGTATTTCTAATTGATTGATTGATCAGCTGTAGGCCTATGTACATGCTGCAGATGTGTCTATAGGAATAGAATTTATGGTTGGTTTGGATGTTGGAGCTTGTTGACATTTAATGCTGTTGTAATGCAACTTTTTAACCTCCATCCAAGTACATTTTTACACTTTTACGTGAGTTAAACTTCTTTAAGGGCCTGTCTCCTGCACTGTAAAAAAAAAAATCCTAAAAAAACGGTAATTTTCTGGCAGCTGGGGCGCCAGAAAAATACCGTGAAATAACAG
This sequence comes from Chelidonichthys spinosus, assembly GCA_029853015.1. Lineage (NCBI taxonomy): Eukaryota > Metazoa > Chordata > Actinopteri > Perciformes > Triglidae > Chelidonichthys > Chelidonichthys spinosus. Next base: position 1,212,110 of record CM056829.1, on the reverse strand, counting down.
AAAATTACTTTCTCATAAAAATACAGTTATTTTCCATAATAAAAATACAGTTTGTAGTTGTAATTTTAACAAGATTTCCCTTATTTTCAGGTTGCTTTTAACGTTTAATTACAACCATTTTCACATTTTAAAACAATTAAATTCCCTAGAAATATAGTAAGTACACGTTGTATTACAAATAATAATGCTTAAATTTACAGAAATGTGCTGTTATTAGTTGGTTTTATAACATTATTTTATAGAAAAAGGTTGTATAATAATTTATATTTGATGTAATATAACTGTATATGACACATGAAATAATGTGATTCATCTTTCAAAACATGTCAAAAAACTGTTGAAAAACTAGATATTGGGTTTAAAATTACAACAATTTAATGTTAATTTTAGATCACATCAAATGTATATTTAGTTATTTTATGTTGTTTTTAACATTTAATTACAAACAATTTAGGTTTTAAAACAGTGAAATGACCCATAAAGATGGTAAATTAACATTGAAACAAGAACAGCTACAATTTCCCATTCTCAGTATTTTTATTCAACTGTAACAGGTAACCATTATTACAGCAATATTCAAAAATCAATTACATTAAAATGACTCTGAAACAAACAAAAAAATCAACTGAATTGGAAATGAAAAAAAAAAGTTGAGTTACCAATTTACAGTATTATTTCTATCCAAGGCATCCATAACTCCATAACTGAGCACTTCTTATTCCCTCCACTTGTCGTCTGACATTTTGGTCATCAGCGTGAAAACTTTTGGACTGACTGCAGGTTGTTTTTGGTGGTGTTCCACTCCACTTTTGATCCCTTGTCTCGATTTCTCTTGAAGAGGCACCTGTCTAATGAAAAGAAAACAATTTTAGTAACTGTGGACTGTACTATATTTGTATACCTTTGCAAAAAGGTTACACAACAGTGCTTTGGGTGCCTTGAAAAGCACAATATAAATACACAAAGATTGCATAGTGACTTTAAAAGTCTGCTATAGAACATATTACACACCATACATGTAAATGTACTTCACAAAAATCCTTTTAAAACTTACCCATGACTGCTGCAACGCGGCGAAACTCCTTCCTGAAGTGATCCTGGACATCCACGTCGACCGACAGGCGACGAACAAAGTCCAGGACGAACACCTTCGACACCGACTGCAGGCACTGGTGATGAGCGCACGGAAGTCCTCCCCTGCCTGCTCCACCGTCCTCAGGTCCCTGGTGCAAGCCCCCAGCGTCGCCATGGCACCAAAGGAAATGCATCCCTCCGGCATCGTGACAAACCCATCCACGATGCTGCGAAGGTGGGAGTCCCCAACAAGAAGAACAAACTGGAACAACACAACGGAGAATTATTATCATGCAAACAAGATTATGATCAACATCAAACATCATTTGTCAAATGACTTCCAAAACAACATTACCTGTTTGTCTGGAGAATCTGGTGGGATGACCAACTTGTGGCTCCTGCCGGTACAAGCAGAAGTTGGCCACTTCCTCACGGCATGGCGATGACCAGTTCCATGGGCTAGTTAAAAAGACAAAATCAGTCAGAAATGTCATTCATAATTTATAATAATTATATAAGTAAGCTCTTTCCACTAGGTCAGGTGTACAAATATAGTGAGAAAACTCCTAACAATTAAAGTAAAACATTCAATGATATTAAAAAACGTTTGAGTACAAACCAGAGGGTCTGCCGTAGAAAGAGATGACAGGCTCCTGCCTGTCACACCGATCCTCCATCCTCTGCTTGGCAGCAACGGACAGCCAGTGGTTTTACCCGTGAGGCATCCTAAATGAAAAAAAGGCACACTGGACAAAAACGTTATCAGGAATATAACAGTGAAAACTTGTATTGAATGCAGTCAAACAAATAGAAACCCATTCCTCTGGTACTCAAAGTGTCCACTGGTCTCCTCCCTCTGATGATTTTCTCCACTGCAAAAAAAAAAATCAGTAATAATAATTGTGGTTAATCATATAACATCAAGTCATATATCATATCATTAAAATGTAATCTCAGACCACTTATCATACAGAGCTGGAATCTAATCTCTATAATATATAAACGTTCTTAAACATACGTCAGCAGTGGAAACAAAGTGTAATATATATATTTATATTATACATATACAAGTTTTGAATTTATCTTACACAGGCTTGACCCAGCTATTACAAACTCAAACCTTTATAAGCCAATTAATTATTGCAGGAGGCTGCACGTGTACACATTAACATGCTGTATATCATACACACAGCCACTTCGCTTGGCTTCAAGACTTGTGAAAAAAGTGCATGACTAGCAAAAATATCCATCATATCTCCCCTGTCCCTATTGAACTTGAAACTGCATGAGACACCGCCATGGATATTTTGTCTTTTCTTGCAGTGGGATATCTGTGTAAAACGCTGAGTAACTACCGCAATAAATATGAAATTAACAAATTAATTTAAATGCAAACTCATGGTGGAAACCAAAGCACACGACAAATACTACTTAGCTCAAGACTGTAAAACAAACTCACGGTAAAAGGCAGAGCTCGAAAAAGCTATTTACCTCAAGGCCACCAGTCAGCCAGCCAGCTAGCTAGCTAGCTACCTGAATAGCGGACTTAAGCTAACGGCCTTTAACTCAACCACACAGGACAAGATAAGTTATAAATAAAACACGTAATTCTTTTAACATAGGAACCACTATTAACTTTATGAAAGACAATATGTACCAGTGTTGATAATGTCATTAGCTGTATCAGCCCATGCTGTTGCTCGCTAACGGACATAGCTACGACATAGCCTACCAAGCTAACATGTGCATGCTAAATACAGATTAAAATTCATTAATAGTTCAAATAACTCACGGTTCGTTCGTTTGTGCACCAAAAGCTGTCCCAATGTGGTCTCCTCTCGTTGTCCAAGGTCCAAAGTGTCAAAAGCCAGTCCAAAGTCCAACGCCAAATATCCAAAAGCCTCTCGTGAGATTCGTAAATGCCGCTCGGAAAGATCTGGAATATACGACTGGCCGATTGAAGACGCAACGTAGTGTATACTGTCTCACTATTAGCCAATCACAGCGCTTAAAGATGGACGAGAGCACGTCACAGATTCGACACGCCACAGACGTGTCCAGACACGAAAAATAACTAAACAGGAAAAAGAAACGCGGCGACAGGAAGTCCACAAAATAAAAGCGCTCTATATGTCGGATTTATATAAAATATGAAAGCAAAATCAAACATGACTTACACTGACATATTTAAAACAACAATACGTATTACTATGTTGCCATAGTTTACAAATGTATGCAGTGAATTAAGTAAGCCATGACAATGCCACGATTTTAGATCCTTATTGTAACTTCAGTGTACATTGTGTGATCAGCTCCAAACTTCCCACAGTTGATGAGAGTCCCACCCTGGACACGTCTGCACTGCAATATTGACTCACAATCAGAGCGCCACCTATTGGCGACATGAAATGTCATGTTTTTACACTCGTATGCGCTCCTCCTCATGTGTCAAATTTGGCCGGAAGAGCCTCCAGACGTTGCTCACGCTTCCTGTCGAAGATTGGGAGGACGCTTTGAATGCCGTTACCGCGCCGTTATGTCTCCATGTAAGGCAAGGCAAGGCAAGGCAACTTTATTTGTATAGCACATTTCATACACAAGGCAGACTCAAAGTGCTTCACATCATAAAACAAAGTGAGAAGAAAAAAGAAAAGAAAAATAGGGAGTAAGAGGGAGCGACGTTTCCAGTGGGTCGCTACAGTCCCAGTGTTGTGGAACTTTGCACCCCAGTCGAGCATGATGACTTTAATCGTCTGATATGGTAATCGACATGAAAATTCAGACAAGGGACGACCAGCGACGTGGCATGTGGCCCGCCAGGCTGCCCTGCACTGGCAGGCGTTCGTAGCACTAACCGAGTTGGCTATGCAAGGGCCCATTCATCACTGCGCAGTTTTAATTGTAGTTGTTTTCAATGAAAACATAAGTCAATTAACAAATAAATTATAGTAAAATTAGAAATTAAATAGTTATTATTACTATTCATTTCTCAGTAATTTTAAATTATTTTTTCCCTTTTTTTAGAGTTTTAAACTTGAAATTTACAGTTTATTCCCTTAAATAACAGACACATATTTGTGAAATTACGATACATTTGTGAACGTATTTTAACAATAAATATATGTATTTCTAATGGTTTTTTTTGTAAAATAACAGAAATATTGTGTGTTTTCACAGTTACAATGATTTCATGTTATTTTACATTTGACATGTAAAATCACAGTCTCTTTTTGTAAATTGAATGGTATTTTAAAAATACAGAATAAATATGTAAAATAAACAGTAAAATTCTGTTATATTACAATTTTTTTTTACAGTGTGGCAGAAAAGAGGCCGCAGGATGCTGCACTTTTTATATTTTTCAAGATATTGATAACATTGCCTCTTTGCTTTTATTATTATCATTTCTATTTGGGCTACATGTGGTTGCAACTTCAGTCCCTCCTCATTGAGAACAATTCGGGGGAAAAAACACTTGTGCTCAGAAAAAAGGCGCCATGTGGACACAATCACTTACAGGACTGAAAGTGAGCTCGAGCTCATTGTGTTTGTAACTTTTGCAATCATCAATGTCATACAAAGTTTGAAATGAGACCGAGATCTTGCTGATATGCAGAAACAGATCTTGATTATTTTGCCCTTGTTGGAAAAAGTGCACGATAATTGAATGTACAATTACAGGCTGCTCTGTGCAATTAGCAGGTCAGGTCACATGGTACAATGGCAAGTCAAAGTCAGGAACTCGCTGCAGATTTAACCAACCAAGGATTTCTAATGTTCAGCACCAGTGCTATTTAATTAGAGCAGGGGTGTCAGGGGAAGACCGGCCTCTATTACCTCTGATCGGTGGGGCTGAAATTATTTCCATTCGTCCATCAATTAAGTTCAGTGGTAGACGAGCCATCTGTTTGTGGTTACAGCGCCTAGCTCTGAAATATATTTACCCTCCGCTGTTCTTTTATTTTAATGCTGAATGGGCTTTGTTATGCATTTAATAAAAATCAGGAATGTTTCTGCCATTATAAGTGCACAAAAGCACAGAGAAAATTGGTGTTATTTTACGAGCACGCTGCTTCATGTCGCTGTGACTTTGATTTCTGACTTGCCGATAGTTCTCGGAGTGACAGAAGGTCCGGATCAGAGCCGTTGGTTGGCGTTGGCTCTTTGCTCCCTGATCAAAGATTCATCAACCAGCCAAGCAGCCAATGAGAGCGAGCGACGCATGTTGAGGGGAAACTTGGGGGAGGGGCCGACTGTTAGTCCTCCAAAAGCGCATACGATTACGATGCTAACAATTAAATTTCGAGCACTTTATTTTACAAAAGGATGGATTTTTTTCAATCTGTTTTGGATTCAATCACTTAAACACTTAAATTAATTGATATTCAGTTACATAAAATTTTTTATATTTTCTTATTAATTGTTTAAATTTTAACCACCACATGATTGAAAAGCTTTTGTACTTAAATCATAAAACACGACAATACGGAATTTGTGAAAAAAATTCAACTGATGTCTACGAATGTTTTGCCATACTTATTTATTATTTATATTTATTTTAAGAGAAAACAAAGACCAAAGCACGACGTAAATAAAAAATGATTACTTCTGTGAATTCTGTGAAATGTTTAATCCGTCAAACCAAATTGATCACTGTTAGAAACCATTGTGGTGTGCTTATTTCACTTTAGCTTCGGTGCATTTTACAGTTTGGTGCACACAAGTCACATGGTCTGTCGTAGCCAAACATAAAAATGAACACATATTGACGCAGCTGGCTGTTTATGAGGGCAACACACAAATAAACCAGCAGATAAACAGGCTGACTCTACTGCCAGCCGGTCAAACAAAAGCCAGATGCTATCCTGGCTTCCCGTATTAGTTCCCTATTATTTATTAACCTCACCTTGGTCCATGCCAAGGATTTCCAGAAATTTCACTTTCCACTATCGTGCCGCATCCAGTTCATCATAAACCAGATGAAAACCTCGCCAGCTCATCGTTTTAGGGGTTTGAACCTTCCGGGTTTATCTGACAGGGATGGAAGAGGGCCCGTTGAAACAAATCAGAAACCAACAGTGAATCCAAGAAAAAGCAGTCAAGCGTCATTTTGCCGCTGTAATGCTGCTCAGAGCGGCTTCAGCTGTGCCTTGCAACTCCAAGGACACGGTTGTCCTGTCGCTGCTGATGTAACAGCAGCCGCTGGCCAGGCCGTTGCATAAGCTCTGGAGCCACATGAAAAACAAAAAGCCAAATTACAAATGAAAATCACCGACAACCGGTCACATCGACAGAACCACACGGCTCCTCCTAACACAAGCTGGCGGCCAAGCACATCAACAGGGCTCCGCGCTGCTACGATCCCTCGCTCCCTCGCAATATGACTGCCATATGGAGGGCTGCAAATCAACAGCTGAGGGGATGTGTGCGCGTGCAAATTGTTAACATATTAATATGTGTAATATCTGCCCAATAGAGTGTGTGTGTGTGTGTGCCACATGTTAAGTGTTGCATCGGTTTCTCAAAAATGGATCTTTTATTGCCTGCCGCTTTGCAAAATGAAATAAATACAGAAATCAATAACATGCCTTGACACAAACAATAGTCGCACAATAAATAGATGAAATTCTCCAACAGCTGAGTCCTCTGCGATGAAAAAACAAACAAACAACAAATTACTCCCAAATTTCAAAAGATCCTCGCCCATGGTGGGCCCGAGCCGACGACATGAAGTTATACGATTGCGATGATAAAAAATGAAAGCCGTCTCCGCTGGTGGAAGTCATGCACTCATTCAACCCTCGTTCCCCTCAAACTGTAAGATCGACAGGAATTTACTTTAAGAATAGAGAGGAGAAGTCCCGCCCCTTATGGCGACTTCATTTTCAGAAATAAATGTGTTTGGATCCCATTTGAATTGTACCAGATAAAATGTTTGTTAAAAAAGGCACTTCATTCATTCTCTTCACTAAATAACGTTTAGCTTGTGCAGTGATTTTTTCGATTCAGTCCATACTCTCATGTCATCCTAGACAGAGCCCCGTTGTGATATATAAGCTGCCGGAGTAAAGGCCCTTTAAAGAACACAGGGGTCAGTCATCTCTGTCATATTAACCAGTGATGAACTGGGGCTCAAAGCCAAGAATAACGGCCGCTGTAGCGATTACTTGTTGCCCATATATCAGAAACTCTGTCACTGTTGACCCGAACCACTGAAGAACAACACGCTCACGGTTATAATGGACGCTAACCAGATGTGTGTCCAGTATTTCTCATACAAGCTTGTCAATGTGCCGTGGCGAGATTTACTGTGTGTGCCATTGACATGAAATAGAGAAGTATAAGGAGGGCGTAGCAGGATGGAGCGGCGGCCATTTGTGTCTGTACAGGAACACTTCAGCATAAAGTAAACAGACAGCGGCATTAACAAGCCAGCTAACGTTAGATCGCTTGGTAATATCGTCATTCTATAATGCTTACGGGTTACAGAAAATGGCCGCCTCAAGCTGCTGCTTCGGTGAAGGACAAGCTACCAAGCTAACTAGATTCCGAGATAACTAGCCACGTAGCTAACTAGCTACCTAACGAACTAGCCACCTAGATTACTAGCCACCTAGCTAACTAGCTACCTAACTAACTAGCTACCTAGATAACTTGCTACCTAACTAACTAGCTACCTAACAAACTAACTACCTAGATTACTAGCCACCTAGCTAGGTAGTTACCTAGATAACTTGTTACCTAACTAACTAGCTACCTAACAAACTAGCTACCTAGATTACTAGCCACCTAGCTAACTAGCTACCTAACTAGCTACCTAGATAACTTGCTACCTAACTAACTAGCTACTAACAAACTAGCTACCTAACTAACTAGCTAGCTAGCTACCTAGCTATCTTGCTACCTAGAGCTGCGTCTGCTGTCACTGTTTTGGCAACGAAAAAAGCCACCATTTTCTTTTGTATTCGTCAAATGACCACTGAAAACAATCAGTGCGGTCACATGGTAAGATCTTTGCCACTCGACGGGGGGGGGGGGGGGGGGGGTCTCTTCTAAAATCCCTGTTCACATGCCTTGAATAATTCCGATAATGGCCAGTGACCTGCCTGACGCTTCGTTAGATGACGCTGTAGCCCTTTCTACAAGACGGTGTTAGAACTACTTCCGGTACACGGCTACTTAAAAACAATAACAAACTATCTGGCGGCATACATAAACTTTAGAATGTTCAATTCTTGCACTTGGTGCAGCATGAACGCAGTCCAGAAATGAGTTGTTGATTTCTTCGTAGCCATTGACTGTTCCCGGCAAAAATTCTTGCGCATGCTCAGGACGCGAACACGATTCGATCTTGTTCGCAAGGCTGCACAAGTCAGATAAACAACGACTCAAGCCAGGGGTTGCAATCGGCTTCAGAAATCCTATCCCTACACGTTTCTTATCCTGTACACATGAATCCGATACGGTTTTGATGGGTTAAAGATCGTTTAAATCACGCAATGATTGTCTGTTCATCGCCTCTTGGTGTGCACTCTGAGACCTCCATCTTGCTTGCCCAGTCACCGTGACTCTGCAGCCTCACATGTAGGCCTGCACACAACAAGTAGAAGCTGTTTCTAATCACATTGCGATCTTGGGAATACCTGCTTGCATAATTAGGAATTACGTGAGTCAAGAGGCCACGCAGAGGCAGGAATGCCGGATCATTATTCCGTCATTTCAGCTTGACCCCTCACCGTTCCTGTAAAATCAGCCTAAAACGTTGATCTCAGGCCTACTCAAAGTAAATGGAAAGCTGTCGTTGAGCCATATGGAGGGCTTGCAAGGGTTTGTTCTGTTCTTAAAGGTAACACTTTTTCTCCAACAGTCAGAATCACTGTAATTGCTTCTGGCTGAGTAATAGAAGACTGAACACGCTGAATAGAGCCTTTTTTATTTCCACCTGAATATTTAGTTGAAAACAAATTAGCTGGGGACTTCCTGAGTCTCCACGTTTGATGATAATACCTCAGATTGGCATTCAGTGAATGAGTGAGTGTGCACCTTTGTGTCTGTCCACGGCTATTCTCGCATCTTGCTGCAGAAAACTGCATAATATTTTGGGTGGTCAACCATGGCCGCATGCTCAAGGACCTTTAGTAGTTGCGCGTGACTCACACTATTTCAAAACACCATTTATTGCCTCTTTTATACTGCCGTTGGCTGCCTGCTGACTCCTCACTCACTACTACTGGCCCACAGGGGCCGCTAGTGATAACAGAGCTTAGTGCATCTCCGACCCCCCCCAGCTGCTACTCTGCAACCACAGTGGGGGGGAGGGGGTTAGGTTAGTGTGTTTGGCTAACAGCTAACAGATGGCAGCCAATGGAACTACCAGTACACATACTGCTGAGAAAATTGCTGCAACTCAGCCACCATTAAGTGAGCAGACAGCTTGGTGGGTTTCAGTTTTATATCTCAACTTTCAGCCGATTGCCTACAAACATTGCCGCATTTAATCACACAGTACAATACAAGTGTGTCCAATACATCTTGGACAGGCTTGGCGGAGATCTGCACTCCATGGGCCTCATTTATCAATCTTGCGTGAAAACGGGCGCAGATCTGAGTGCAGATTTGGTCTTACGACAGGACACACGTGCGATTTATGAAACGTTCGTATCTGACCAATCTCAGCGTACGAATGAGCGGGCCTTGATAAATGCGGCGGCTGAATTTGATCGTCATTAACATGTTACGCCCATAAATATTCCTGTTTCGGAGGCCTCGCCCACTGAGGTCAAACATGGAGAGACGAAACATGGGTAAGAAAAGAAACTTTTCTGACACGGAGATCGGCATCCTGACATCGGAGGTGGAACACAACAAGACAGTGCTTTTTGGCAGCCTGAAGGGTGGCATAAAAGGGGCTCACAAAAACGCAGTCTGGAAAAAGATAACGGAGGCAGTCAACAGCGTTGCCGCAGAGGAACGTACTCCAGCTGAGGTTTGAATATAATTCTCAATAACTTAACCCATGCCTAACGACTTAAATGAATCTTTTCATCCGCAGCCTAAAAGCTTATGTCTGCTAACTGATCAAAACAATTCTTTACATTTAGGTCAAGAAAAAATGGTCGGATATGAAGCTGGCCACCAAGAAACGCGTTGCTGCGTTTAAACGCAGCATCAGGCAGACTGGAGGAGGCCAAACAGACTCCAGCCTGATCTTGATGGGGACGGAGGAAAAAATTGCCTGCTTAATTGGGTCGGAGTCAATCTGTGGCATAAGTGGTGGAGGTGACACAGAGATCCCTGCGGTCCCTGAAAACGCGCTCACGTCTGACACGCGCGTATTGTTCCTCCAAAATAAGCAAGTCTGCCATCATCAAGACTTGATAACTGTCAAAGCATCTGTTTAAATAGGGGAATGAATAAACATCTGACCAACCACAGTGGAACGATGATTATCTCAACAGGTGCTTTCATTTTTGTTCCAGTTCTGTCACACCCATCGGACAAAAACAAAAACAATTACACATTTTTGCCTTTAGTTAATTTGCAAACACACATTTCTGCTTGTATTTATGATTCTTTCACATTTTAATGTGTAATAATTAGTTGTCATCTTAGGCTATTTATCCCATTGTTTAATTTTTTGAAAGTGGTATCAGTAAAAACATGGGCTTTAAAAGAAATGTTTTCGTTTTAATAATCCGTTTTGATCTGTTCTAAATATGTGACTGCTTATGCTTAATGACAGCTGAGGTTTGTTCATTATTTTACGCCAGATTTTGCTGTGCTGCACCGCAAATCCACAGACTCGAATTTGCGTACACGAGCTCAGACCTGACGTGAGATCTGATCGCAGCTTCCGCTTACGTCCAAATTGATAAATACCGAAGTTTGCGTGGAAATGGTCGTACGCACGGTTTTCGGTCGTACGTTCGTTTGATAAATGAGGCCCCATGAGTGCACCTTTCTAGTTTTTTTCTAGGGGTTTTCTAGTAAAGCCATGTGGAGACTCCAAAAGGACCCTTGGTAACCATGGTCACATTGGCACTGAGATCTACCCACTGAAGCAACATTTGCCGTGGGATTTCATACTCTTAATGAAATGTCAGTCAACAGCACAATCATTAGCAGCTGGCTTGGTCTTTACATGAAATAGAGGAGGCAGGTGCTACCTCTTCAACGTGGATTGAAGGCTGTAGATAGGACATGGAAGCTCCTATTGTGTGGTGTGAATTTAAAGGTCCGGAACGCAGCCATCATTTTATACCCAGATATTGGCAATGTTTGCATTTAAACTGGAGTTATAAAAGAATATGTGGAAGATTACAAAACCATTTTTGATTAATCTTATCGATCTTAAATAATTCTGTTTGCTTGTTAGTGGTCTGACAATTGTATCTTGATAGGGCCTTGCATCAACCGAATCAGCTTCCCAAAGTAATCACACAAGCTACTGCGTACCCGTGTTAAGGGGTTAACGTTGGACCTCAAAAAACAGAGATTGCATGGAGCTGAATGACCGAGGCTGTCACTGTTACACCATAGCAACTGCAGGAGCTGTGGAGAACACAACAGAGGAGTGGCACTCAGTTTTCCTCCAGTAAGGTTATTACATAAAAAATGGAATGAGATGGAACAAAGCAAAGCTGCAGAATGAAGGTCAAAACAGAAGAAATACAAAGGAAATTCTAAAGGTGAGGACGGAAAACAAAGGATAAAAGTTTCTTGGAGCGAGCGAGTTGGAGTGAAAAGCACATAATGTCGACATATGCATAAACCCCAGGGACATAGGGGAGAGCGAGAGTGAGAGAAAGAGGGCGAGCACTGGCTAAACTAACAGTCAACAATCAGGTCAAAGGTCAAATTGGCGACAGGACCCTGGTGGTCCAAAACACAGATTGTGGAGCTCCGGTGTCCTAAGAGGTCAACTCTGTTTGTGGGGGAAGCCCACTTGTCAATTTGCAGTGAATAATTAGAACAATGAACTTTGCATGTGTGGAGCTACATTGATGAAGACAGGAGGAAAGGAAAAGTAGCTGCACAGGTCACGAGTTGTTTGTGAGTCAGTGAGCTGTGTGACGGTGAGTCTAACAGCCGCTCGGCAGGACGGACTCCACCTGTGACTTTGATATTAGAGAAGTGCTGGATGCTTTCAGAAAAGAGTCCTCTGACCTACGAGACGCGGAGGGAGGGGTAAGGAGAAAAAACCCAGAGGTGGAGATATTTCCTGGAAGGAAAAGGGAACCAATTCTAAATTCTGGAATTCCAGGATTTCCAGGTTTCCCGCGGTGGCTCCGGAGCTTGCAGGAATCAGATTTGGCCCCTGAAAGTGATTGGACGCCGCAAAGTCGGCTTCCTGAGAGGATGTGCAGCCGTGATTTGTGTCCACTGGCTGTCCAATGGCTGAGCTGTTCTCCACACATGTGGTGTGTGGAGAACATAAAATGAAATGACATTCAATTCAACCCAAAATCACAAATCCATATTTTTCCCCAACCAGTTAGTGACCACTGGTTTTACACTTCTTTTCTAAGATTAATCGTGGGATACTCTGAGACCACTAGACAGGGTATAATAATGAGAAGTGAGGGATTTCTCACACAACCATCGAGAATTTACTGATTTCTTAGCAGAAATTAATTTCCCCGTCATTTCAGAAACTGACACGGAAAAAGTGATCTGTGACTCTTTAGTGACTCGGCGTCTTCCTCGGTGGTGGTGCGTTTGGGTGGTCTTGTTATGACACACAAAAGCCTCGTTTCGGCGCGACTATAAACACACAAAGAGATTGCATCTCCTCAGCTTCGTCATTGTCACCAGTGATTAATACACACTTCTTGTCTACCATCAAAAACAATGATTCACTGTGTTGGACAGCATCTTGCCTGAATGATTTTTCATTATTATTTGGAAAGCGGGCGAAGACACAAACTACAATTTGAGGATGACATAATAAATTAATGTACTGTGACCAGAGGAGGTGGGGGCGAAAAAAAAAGACTGGAGGAGCACAAATGAGTCTGGGAACCATCGGGAGTTACAGAGCATCATGGGGTCACCCACAAACAAAATATAACGGTTCACTCCTTGCTCTGAGAAAAAAAATTGCTATTTATCTCAGTCTATAATCCTACTAAACAGGAAACATTAGCAGCCATGAAAAAATTATAAATTGCAGATTTGCCCTCGTAGATTTGCCCCACCGCGGTGCAGACAGCATGGACCGTGCAGTCTGATTTTAGCCCGTGTTACCAATAGCCCCTGGGGGCATTTATCTAGCATGTGGGAGCAGTATGTGAATAAAAAATGGCATTTGGTTGGTTGGCCAGACATGAGAGAGAAATACAATGGGAGGGATGAAATCTGAAACACTAATCTGGCTGTAAATTCATCCGATCGGTTGGTTGTGAAAGGTCACAGAGTTGCGTTTGGACACCTTTGCTTGGAATCGCTGCCGAATTTCACACACATGGATCTGGTGTCGGGCACCAGCGTTTTTTTTTACAGTGAAGATTTGTGTATCAAATGTCACGAAAGCTGCATTGGAGGAAGGGAGGGGTGTCTGGGTAGGAGATTGTGTACTCCAGAATCATTGTGTTGCTCCGTTATCCCTGGGTGGGTCCTGGTTTCTGGCAGCAATGATAAATATTGTTCCCCTTAAGGACGCTGAAAGCTAACACCATGATCTCTTAACTGCCCGCAAGTCAAAACCCCACGAGGATGAGTCCGGTCAACTTGAACTCCAGCTTGTTGTCATCCTCTTGCTTCTCACAGCGGGTTGTGTTGGCTTGGAACTTCTTTTATGTGGCGGAGCAAAAAAGATACAACTTTTATGTTTGAAAAGATAAGGACGTACTTTTCGTGGCCGGAGCCCAGCTGGAGGCGGAATAATTCTAGAGAAATGTATAATTGCTGCAAAAAAAAGTTTCTGTCACTATGTACAGTCACTCACTGTCCGGGACCTTTGCGTGACTTCGCCAGGAGGAGAGGACAGCTAGCTATTCATTTAGCTAGCTTGTCAATCTCCAGACCTGGCTACTTAGCTAGCAATACTCCCGAGTCTTGGGCAATTCTCCTTGCACAGTAAGGCTCATTCTTCTAACCAGTGTAGCTTGAAAGCATGGTGGAATCAGCACAGTAGCTGGCTCACTAGCCCAGCCTCCAAATGAGTAAAACACAACTTCATCCATACACTGCTGTCACTTCACTTCTATCATTTTGTAACCAGTGTTGCATGAAAGCATGGCGTAATTAGCAATCTAACCAAGTAGCCAGCCATCTGCTAGTGAGCACACTAATTGCACCAATGCTTTCATGCTACACTGGTTACATAAAACACACCCATGTCATCTCCCTTGTAATATGACGACTGAGGAGGCTTAGCAGAAGGCTAAGCTAAACAATTAGCAGCATTTTCTCTTCATCTCTGAAACGTAATATTTTTTAGCTCGCTGGAGGCGAGAATCCCAGATTATAGTCTTGGATTGATGCAATATCGATTCTGACCCGTCTTCGAGGTGGAACTTGAGCCACTCTGAGGTATTTTGTTTTTGCCTTTCCATGTTTTGCCTCCAGCTAACGCTGTGACATAATCACGAGAGGGTCTTTTCTCTGCATGTCCCAAAACACAAGCAAATTACGGCCACAGTCGACATCATTTCTAATGACTTTAATTTCCATTTCTTCGCGGTGACCCCGTCCACTCTGACATCCGGTGTCAGCTGCTGCAGGTGCCAGCTGCCTTCAGGCAGGTGTGTTTGGAGTTTCATAGCAAAAACACTGCCAGAGGGCAGATATTCAAAAATGTCAGGTGATTTTTTTTTACTCATTTCACTCCCCATCTGAAAAGGCCAAGCATAAAGGGATTACTGGGTAAGAGCATGTCCAAATATCCCCATCACCACCGAAGGCTCCAGGTGTCAGGCCACGTTAGCGTCATCGCTCCCCAATAAACACACACGTCCCCCCACATTAAGCTCCACATCTAACCCCCGGGGGTCCCAGACCCAGGACTGGGCACACCTGGTTTAACCTGTCCACAGATGTAGACTCTGTTTGGGTGAAGGACAAGGGGAGAGCTGCTGAAAAGTGGGATTGGATTCATTCATTGGCTGGAGTCCCAATGTTTGATTCCATTAACTAGTATCCTTCAGCTGCTGTCTGAAGAGATTAATACTGTTGAGCGGCCGCGGTTCATACCTTACTATTAACCTTCTGGAAAGCAAGCCGTTAGAATAACAATCACCTACAAACTCTTGTCTTAAGAACTGATTGGATGTTTCTGCTCCATTAAGAAATCCCAACTTCTCGTCTCACATTCAGCTTCATCGTTTATTTTTCTCAAAGTCTGGACAGATCAGGGTTTTTTTCTATTTAAGAGGTTTTCCAGAAATTATAGTTCAGACATTTAGCATGTGAGCGTTTGTACGTGACACACCCACCTGCTGCGTTATGGGTAGAGTGGCAGACAGACGGAGTCATTTTAATAAACGCTTGTTCGGCAAGGACTTTTTTTTTTAAAAACTCAATAAAAGTCCTCACTGAGGCTGAACCCCGGATCATCCATGGAGACCTGAGTGAACCTCCAGTAGATGGTTTGTAAACACGGCGTTATCGCCAGCCCTCGTTCGTACCATGTCATCATTCGTGTACGAGACGAGTGGATGAGTTGAGAGTTTCGGGACGGGTCAAATCCCAAACATACAGAACAGATCTGCTGATCTCTGGGGTTCTGATAGGTTCCAGCTGCCCCCCTCCCCTCTCTCTCTCTCATGGGTCCAATGCATCCCAGATGTCTCACACTGACTGGCTGGACAGACTCACAGCTGGCGAGAGAGAGGAAAGGGAATCAAGGATTACCTGCCAAACCTGTATTGCTCTGCTGCTCCATCACACTGGAGACTTTATACTCGATCTGTTTCAGCTCTGAACAAATGACGCACAAATCACAACAGTGCAGATAAGCAGCGACTTCGTTTTACATGCAACACATATTCCCACAATATTCCACTAATATTCCCTGTTTGTATATTCCGATTAATGTTCGTTGTCTTTTCCCCCCTAATCTCACCACCATGTTTGGGTAGGGTGGGTAGAACGTAGGAGGACTGGCGGCTCGTTCCCCGGTTCCTCCAGTCCGCATGCTCGGGCAAGATACTGATCCTGGAATGGCCCCTAAAGGCTGCAGCATCGGTGCATGAATGAGTTAGTTAGACCCTGATGGGCAGGTGACAGCCATCTGCCATCAGTGTATGAATGTGTGAGCGGGTGAACGTAGACATAGAGTAAAGGCAGGAACACACCGGCCCAACCGCTGGACGTCTGAAGCGTTTGGAGAGGCTCGGACGAGGTCGGGAACACATATGTTTGGTGTGTACAGCTGCGTCGGAAGCTTTCGGAGCGGACGTTGTCTGATCAGACTGAGCATGCGAAGTCTGAGGAGGTGGGCCGTTGGACGTCTGAGCCATTGGATACTCTGATTGGCGGTGTGCTAGCGAATCAGAGTATCCAATGGCGGTGTGTGGGCGGGGCGGAAGTGACGATGGTTTCTCCGTATTACTCGTTCCCTACTGAGACGACGTCTTCGTAAAATAATGAGCCCGAGAGCACACAACGCGAGTGTCACCCTAGCCAGAGTCATCTTTCCAGAAATGCCAAGTATTTAGTCCACAAAGGTCTTCTCGAGTCGAACGAATACTGAACCAAGACTGTGTGTGCATTGTTTTTATCTGGACGCCGTTCCGTCATTTCCTGTTTTCCTGTTTTGGAGTACTGGCACGAGACTAGCGCCACCCGCTGTTAAGGAGGCTTATTGCATCTCGCGCAAGCGCAGAACGTACACGCTGCTGTGTTGTCGGAAGCACGTCGAAGCGGTGTGTACAACGCTACTTTTCTGCCGAACGGGTCAGACGAGAGGCAACAGAGTGGGCGGAGAGTGGGCGGATAAGGCAGTTGGACGTCTGGGCGGTGTGTGGGGGCCTTAATGTGAAAGGCTGAAAACCCTTTGAGGGTGGCTGGTGAACCCCACGTCCCTGTAAACCCCTCCCTAATTGCTTTATGGTCTATTTGACTCTAAATGGACCATAATTTACTAAATTCACATCATGCTGGATTGAAGAAGTAGGATCATGTTCTCATTGACTTCTATAAAATCACTTCTTTTTACCACCAGAGGAGTCGCCCCCTGATGGCCAGTAGAAAGAATGCAGTGCTGACTTCACTTTTCAGACCCGGAGGTTGTCCAACGCACAGAGCTGGATGGAAACAGACACGAGGCCGTGTCTCACAAAGTGCCTTAAAAGTAATAATAAAGTGTAGTAAATATAATATGCTCCAGTCAGTATCGAACATAGTCACCATTATATCCATTCAAAGGCCACACATTGTTCCTGAACAAAGAACACAATGTGTTTATTTAACTGCGTTGCGTGTTGAGATAAATATCTGTTATTGATGTCATCACACATACGTACGCACTCTGTCATAAAAGAATGGCTTTCGTTTCTTCGCCTGCCCGTCACAGGTGCTTCGCTCTGTCTTTGATTAACTGTTTATTGCTGTCGTGTTTTGTATTGGCTCTGACTTTGCAGAAAGCGGAGCTAATAGTGTTTAAGGAGTTTGCTATCATCGTCCTTGGGAAAACATTTCACTAGCTGTTGCTGCTGCAGCGTCTCCAGCAGAACAGAGAGGCACCCAAGAGACCGTAGACCGCCTGCTTCCAGAGTCCCGTCACTCCGACACTCCCTCCTCAAAGCCCTGATCTGCATCTCCTCTGTGTCGCATAAAAGTCCTGCATATGCTGCAAGACCCTGCACACACACACACACACACACACAGGCTTTCACTCAGCCTCGGTCCCGTGTGTTTTTGTCTGGAACAAACCTATTAAATTGTGCAACACACCTTTAAATTGGCCTTTTGGGGATGATGCCTCAAGCACATTTCATTAAATGTTTTGACATGCTGTCGTTTTATTTATTGCATCAGTTATAAGAACGAGTTCGTCGGAAACCTTTGTCCATTACAGAGGGGAGTTGTGTCAAAACCGATAAATTTGTCCCCAAGAGCGAGTGTGTTTATGCATTTTTCTAAAAAATCCAGGTCATTTGAAATCAGAGGTTTGTTTCTAAACACATTTATACACGTGAGAAAATAATTTGCGACAACCATGTGTGAACTATATAGCCAGCCCCTCCAGGATTGCGATTAAAGCAAATTAAATTAGCTAATAAATAATGAATTATAATCTCTGCACGTTATCCACAGATGTCCTAAATATTTACAAATACAGCATTATGTTGTTAGGAGTTTAGTAATCCTGGGCCTTATTTGTTGAACACTTTGATTACACAACAATAACAAAGATGTATTAATGCAACTATTTTTTGCAATGCTCAGTTGCTCCTGCAATTTCATTGCAATACACCAAAACATTGCAACATGCATTGCATTTTTTTTAAAGCTGTCATGAGATCAGGCATTTTAATCTGCAACAATCCCCCCAGAATCCCGGAGGGACTGAATACAGTATTGAATTGTGGAGCGCCTCTCAGCTCGACGACGACACCATGCAAACGTAACACGAGACGCTCACTTATTCCTGACGTGTTTTTCCTGTTGGAATCTAAAAGCTGAAGCATTTGATGGATCGGAGACGGGACAAGTAGTGAACTAGAGGGACTTGTTAAAACTTTGATCCGGTGTCGGTGAAGCAGACCTAAAAGGAAGAACGCTGGTTCACCGACATTCACACCACAGCTTTAAGGTTTCCTCCGAGGGTTCCAGATCACCACTGTTTTACAGCAACACATACTTCGCACGTTGACTCATGTGTTTAGGCTTCGGCTGGATGGCGGGACTCACGTGAGGCGGACCACGCTGGTCCTCCCTGGGATCTCTCGTGGGCCTTTAACAGAAGACATTGGATGTCAGGGGCCCACGTCAAAACCAGATGGCCTTTTCATTACTTTCCCCTAAATCTGCTTCAGGACCAGAGATGGCAACACATGGGAGCCGCTAATGACATGTTGACATTAAAGTAACGTGGAGGAATGCTTTTCTGCTGCCTCAATTTTGTATCCAAAACAGATTTGTTTACGACCACATTCTCAATGATTTTGGGACAGATTTTCACGATTATTCACCTTTTTTCTGTACTGTTATCGTCAGTCTTTCAATTTCAAGAGTAATGAAGGATGACATCAAAGTTCCTTTCCGATCATCTGATGAATTCTTACGAACACCTGTGCCAAAAGAAAAGACACTGATTGGAGATCTTTTCATTTGCTAAACCCCTCCCCCAAATGGTGATTGTCCAATCACACATTAGCAAACCTGGCAGTTTTTGTCTTTTAGCCTTCTTAAAACCAAAAACACAAAAGCAAGGTGAGAGACATTTTCAAGAGGTTTTGGTGTGTCAAAAATTTTAGGTGTAGTGCAGCCTATAGTGCAGTGTAATGATGTGTATGTAAACAAATGCTAAGCCATTCAAATAATATTTGTTGACAGATTCATATATTTGTAGAGCATGTTTTAATCCTATGTTGGCATTTCTACATCACAATTTCACAACATTTAACACATTGGAAGCTTTATATTGGCTTATTATTCATGTTAATGTGCATTTTTGTATATATTTTAAGAAAAGTTTGGGATCAAATTATTTCGGGGACCCCTTGCAGTAACTCTGCGGTCCCCCTAGGGGTCCCGGACCTCGTGTTGAAGATCTCTTGTTTAGGTGACAAAATGACTTAGTTGAGTTTAGTAAAAAAAAAACATGGAGTGCCTTAAATTTATTACAAAAATGAGAACAAAACAACGACCTCCTCCCTGCACTGACATCCCCGCACTCCTTTCAAAATGTGATACGTCAAGAGCAAACACAACCCACGACAATATCTGTTTCCCTGGAAACTAATTCCCAGGTAGCTTCTTGTGTGTGAACGTAATTCTCAGGAGCTGTTTTTTTATGCATGGTTGTAATCCTGGAGGGTTAGAAAATGAAACGAATATCCAAATACCTGAAACAGAATACCTTCCCCAAGACTTACAATAACTGATGAGAGGAATATTCAGGTGCCTTATCAGCTGAGGCGAAAGAGGGGAAACACAAACAGCAAGACGGACAGAAGGAATGCAGAAGAATGTTTTGTGATGTACAGATTCCTGAGATCACATGTAGCCGTGAGCGGCGGGCGGCGGCGGCGGCTGCTGCATGTGTGAAAGAGCTCTTTGTCTGCCGCCCAGGTTCTTTGGGTTCAGCTAATCGAATGGATTAGAAACGGCTTTGAAAGTCCGCCCGTTCTGAATTGGCCATCGGCTCAGAAAACAAACACAGTGCCGCGGCTGCAGCCGTCCACTTCCACCGAGGTGCCTGTATGTGTTTGTGCATGTGTCTGCCAGTGTGCTGGACCGAACCACTTTGTGTTCTTGAACGGGGGTCCGTTTGTGTACACGGGCCGATCTCACAAAGGTAAAGCAAACAGCCCTTCATATGCTGATTAGACGCTCCCCGATCCACTCAGATGAAGAAGAAGAAGAGAGTTTGGACTGATAATAATTTTGCTGTCTGACCCAACACGTCGGCCCTGCGGTCCACTGTGTCGTCTGTGCCGGTTTCTGGCATTTTAATAAGACCCAGATATCACATTATTCCCCGTCCCTTCCGATGCTTTCAAGTGCAGCATCTGTTTGCAGTGTGATGTCGAAGCTAATCAGCGGGTATGACGCGCAACCAAATGGTGTCGATTGAAATGTTTCAGGCTGGGGTTCTTTTTGGAAAAGCTCCTGCTTCATCTTGATTAATTTATATCTGAGACAAAACACTTTGGTCTGAAAACCAAACAAACCATTTGTTGAGCAGATTCATACCCGGGCCGGGGGTCACGACGGAGCAGAGTTTTATCACTTGCAGTGACACAGAATTATAATAAACAGAATTGTAACGATTTTTTCTTTTTTTAAAAAAAACAGCATTTAACAATAACATGTCGTATAACAGGGATGCTAATGCCTCGTTAAGCGGTCGTTAACCGACAGGATTAGCGCCCTTGCATGCCGGCGTGGCGCTGCCTTTGAAGCGCCCCACAAGATGCCCAGCTGCAACAGTAACAGACGCGCAGGTTGAATCCATCATTCATTGCCAGCTGCAGCATGTTGTTCAAAACAGGTGACCCGAGCCGGCGTTTTAAACCCGCCTGGGAGTTAGCGTGTTTTGTTCGCTAACCACGTGTTGACGGTGCAGCTTTGTTGTTATGGGAACGTGGTTTTGAAGTGATAGCGGTACATGTCCACTATCACAGCTATTGTTTTAGGAAATATAACTGTTGTTTTGGAAAAAAAAAAACAGGATTACTGACACTTTGTGAATCAGGAGGTCGGCGCTCGATGGGAGGAGGGTTTGGGTTCGTCGGTGAGGAACAGATTGTAACACTGCTCCTGATCCGAAGGCTTGATTACTCAGCTCTCCCAAACTGGGAACCGCCTGGACTTTCCACTCCATCTACTCCACGTTTATGTGTGTGTGTGTGTGTGTTGTCGTATTTTCTTTCCACTGTGTCGAGGAGTTTCCACCGAGTGTTTGCTTAAGAGAAGAAAAGGTCAGAATTGTGCAGGACTTAACTTCCCCTCGTGTTCCAGTCATGGAATGGCAGATGTCTCCGTCTCTCTTGGCTGCTTGTGTTTAAAACCTGTTGTGTTTTTACACACTGGACACAGTTGTGCGTGTATACAAGCATGCAAACACAGACACACACAGACACACACAGCACTCAACGCCCTGAGCTCCCAGGTGGCCAGCTTTAATGCCTGGAAGTGATAAAAGTTGGGAGGCCCCTTGAGCCATTGAGAAGTGGAAAAATACGCTTTTTCATCCAAGCAATGAACTGATACATCACGCCATCAAAGCCGCAGTCGCACACACACACACACACACACACACACGAGGTTCCACATGAGGCTCTATTTACTAACACAGCTCTCACGTGGCTATAAATGGGATAAGATGAAAACAAGCGCATGAAACTAAGCATGTGTTTCCAAGAAGATGAGCTAAAATACTCACGGTCTTGGATTTTTGTTGAGTTAATTTCCTGTTTTATCTTTGAAGTTACCTGCCCGTGTTAGTTTGACTTCCTGTCTTTGTGGTTTTCCCTCCTTTTTCCATAGTTTTTGTTCCAATTGAGCAGTTACATCCTTCTCGGTCGAAGGCCGAACAGAGCGGACTTCGAAATGAGACGTTCTGGTCCGTCAATTCAATTCAATTCAATTCAATTCAATTTTATTTATAGTGTCAAATCACAACAGAAGTCATCTCAGGACATTTAACACATTGAGCAGGACTAGAATACGCTCAAAATGTCAAGAGTCAACACAATTTCAAAGTCCCAACATCACCCAGGGGCGTTACAGCGACAGTGGCGAGAAAAAACTGCCTTAATGGGCTTTTAGGCAGAAATCTGGTGCAGCCCAGACCCTTGGGTTCCAACTGCATTTGGTGCTGGTAGTATGGTAGTAGTAGCATTAACAGTAGTGGTGGTATTAACAGAAGCAATAGTATCAACAGTAGTTGTCCATGGCAGCAGGCACAGCCACGCCCAGATGGATCCATCCCAACCACGTCGCCGTAGACCAAAAATCAGGAGTAGTTGAGCGTCAGGTTCCAGCCCGTCCTCATGTCTGCCTACCTGTGCCTTGTTGCTTGGTTAGTTTCTTGTGTATTTTGACCGTATCTTTTCTTCTATCGGTGTCAGGTCACCTGCTTAGTGTCTACGTTGTCTACGTCTATGTTTGAGCTTCGTTGCATACCATTTTTTTACGTTCAGTCTGTGGTGTTTTTAGCTTTGTATTTCTCAACCTTCCCCCCTCAGCTTTGTTTCCAGTCGGTTTTTGCCTTTTGTTTAATTTGACCTGCCTGCCTCCATTTCTGCAATTAGGCTGTTTTTGAATTCCACAATCGTGACATCACTCTTTTCTGTCATCGCCACTGTTGAGACCTGCAAATCCCTGTCCTTACATCACTTTATTTGAAAAAGTAACTGACTACTGTGTCTGTGTCTAATCAACCACAATGTTGATGCCCTGAGCTGTGTGCAATGGGATGATTTATGGTTGATTGCAATGCAACATTTTGGGGATTTTTGTTTTTTTGCCGTGTTTATTTCCAGTATACAGTATGATGCAACATGGCTGTAATGAAACCCTGCAGTCACGTCAAGATTTCCATTTTCACATGTTCTCACTTTCACTTTCTGTCGCTCCCCCTTTTATTGCATTAGGAAATGTAAACGTGTCGCCCTGCCTTTTCTCCCTGATATCTTTTTTTTCTTCTTCTGTTTACCCGTATGCATCTCTGGTCTGCAGATGTATTCGTCGGTGCCGATTCATCTACGCGGCTTTCTGACGTCTGTCAGTGTCGACCTGATAGACTACAGAGGCAGAGAGCAAAGGCCGGGGCTAATCGGATAACTGGATCCAAAACTATCCTTGTTTGACCACAACGGCCTTTTGGGGGACCATGTAAACTGTCTAGATGAATTCTGCAATTCATTATGATGGTGTAAAGTGTTGTTTTAAGAAGAGGAGAGTTCTTTACATGTGGAAAAATGAAGACAATGAGTCCTCTAATTTGGAAAATGTGTCTCAGTCCGTCCAGATGTCTGTAATGATGACCAAACTGAATTTGAAAATGAAGATCTCCTCTCCTGTCTGCTGGACCTGCTCTGTCCTCTCTCAGGCAGCGTGATGGCTGATGACTTAAGCTCCTGTTCTTGGCTTAAATGGACAATTCAACATCAACAGAGATAATACTCCAATTACTCTAATAGACACGCATTGTAGCAGTCGTGTCGGTCCACGTGAGCACAAAGCAGTTCACAAATCGCACATGTTGAGAACGGAAAAAAGCAAGAGAGAGATATGTGAAACAGCTAGACAGAACTCATTAGATATGTGAAACGCACAATGGTGTGCATGAACTCCACTCATATGCACTCATGCAGACAGTCGGAGGTGGGCTTTGGGGGCCTTTGGAGGCGCCAGATGGGACAAGCTGCTGTAATTGAGGTAATCTGTCGAGGCATCCAGGGATGCTGATGCTCCACTGTGAGTTAAAATCTCACAGTGAATGCAATGAAGTATTATAAAGGCTGTCAGTTCTTAGTCAGTTCACCCTTGGCTAAGCCCCGCCCCATGATGCTACTCGGTCAAACTGTCAGAGCTACCATGGAGCCCACACTGTCACTGAATGCACTCCCTGAAGTGATCCAGAGGGAAGGAGACAGAAGGGTCTATGATATGTGTTTGAAGGATATATCCAGGATGTCAAAGTGATTCAGCAGTCACAACGGGTTAATAAGATAAAAGCTAAAGCTGACAGACTTAATTACGTTTGTAGGACTGAGAGTTTAAAACGTGATAACAAACTAAACAGCTCTGTGAGGTTTCGTAAAAAACATCATGTTGTGGCTTAAAATTAGTTGAAAATGAAAAATGCAACAAAACGACTTTGTTCAAACCAGATACAAAGACCGTGGTAGACTCAGACTCGATTTAAAATAATTTGTGACACGTCAATACAATACATTTCCCTTGAAACATGATCCACACTGCAGTTTCCTTGTGTGGGAACGCAACCAAGCTGGTATTACAGAACATTTAACCGTGACCAGCTCCAAATCCACAAAACCAGCCTGAAAATTAAGAAAATCTGAAGGGATTGCATGAGAGTCTACAGATCCGAGCTGGATAACCTGGTCCGAGCTGGCAGATGCTATGCTATGATTGGCCAGCCTGCTTCTGTTGGGCGGGACTAAGCGGAAGGTCGATTTTGCCTGTATCCTCCACGGATTCCATTCATCTCACACCATGCCCATCGCTTTGTCTTCAATCGCCACCATCAAAGATGTCACTAATCCAATGGATGTTCCGAACTTTGCTACCAATTCTATCAGGAAATCTGTTCCCCCGTCTCTCTGGCTCTCGGCCCTGTGGTCCCAGTGGCTCCCAGGGCCTTGCTGCGTCCAGCTGGCTAGCGTGGCTAAGGCAACTGTGACAGCTGGGATCCTTGACCACCCGGATTACAGCAACCCACTCACCATCACCAGCAGCCCATCAAGACAAGGAGTTTTTCCACTTCAAACCCCACAGAAATCTCTCCAAGTTCCCAGCCATCACTCCAATTGTTGTTTCATACTTTGGACATAAAACAGAGCTCTTCTCAAATCCTCGACTCTCTGTAACGACTTCCTCCGGTAAGCGAGGGGTTTGGATGTATCACTGATTTGACTGCTATACCTGGCCATTAAGAGTTGAGAGACGTGCCGTCCCCGATATCCAGCGTGAGAATGTTTAGACTGGGAGCAGGATTTGGCATCCAGACTATCCTCTGTGGATTTGGTTCCAGTGTGATCACAGCGTGTCTGTGGATCCGAGAGTCAAAACAGGAACAGGTTTTCAGCAGTAACGCACCAATCCAAATCTGAGAAGCATGCGGCGGCATCATCTGTCGACACCGATGGTCTCCAACACTTGGAGCTGGGATGTAGCGCTCCCCCGTTAACCATCTGTGCATGTGTTGGGCTGGTAGTTATGGACTGGGATTGTGTATAGAACTCTTTCAAACATTGCAAACTTCATTTATCTGTTCAAGTAATTGCTTTCAAACATCGGTTATGTAAATGACCATCATGACAAGGCTGTTATGGCTATAGCTGCGATAGCACTCAATATGTTTCTGCTGGTATGCAAGA
Source organism: Chelidonichthys spinosus (assembly GCA_029853015.1). Classification (NCBI taxonomy): domain Eukaryota; kingdom Metazoa; phylum Chordata; class Actinopteri; order Perciformes; family Triglidae; genus Chelidonichthys; species Chelidonichthys spinosus. The sequence goes on along the minus strand of CM056829.1, from coordinate 1,186,296 downwards.
AGTTGAAAATAAAATATCAGGGAAGAGGAAGGTTCTCAGTTGTCTCAAAGGCTGCAACTGTGCCCAGATAAGCCCAAAGAAATGACCATAATGAGCCCCGCTTGTTCCTGACGGAGCCCCTAATACATTTTCTCATTAAGTCCATTATTTTTGGACAGAACATAGAATTCCGATGTGTTTCCTACAGTCATTCAGGGCTCAAGCATTGTAAAGACTCTCATTGAATTCCTATGGCTCACAATGCTGTTCGTAAAGAGGCGAGGTCAGGCCCCTTTTGCTGTTTCCCATAGGGCCTTATTTCGTAAAAAACATGTACTATAGTTAATGGCGAGAGAGAATTAATTTTTATGATCCCGTTGAAAGCTATGGTCTACATTCTGAAAATCAGACAGATTTGAAAAAAGCATCCCCCCCCCCAACCAAACCCCTCCCCTCAATGTTCCACGATTCGACGCCAATGGGAGCCTTCCGGAACAATGGCTCCCATTGGTCAATTTCTATGCAGGCCTATGGCTGATAGACTGTATGGTTTTACTCCAAATCGTAGACCATAGCTTTAAAAGATACATTAGCCAATTGTGTGTTGCATTCATTCAATGACACAATACAATACCTATCTAGATGATGCCATCAAAAGACGGTGAGATGATTGACAGCTGCTCCATGAGAAGTGGTTGCGGACCGGGGGGCGTTCCGGGAATCCTACGAGCTGTTCTCAGAGTGCTATGAACATGTCCAACGTGACATCGGGACTTTAACTGCAAAGTGACAATGGGCTCGGCCTCTCTGCACAGTTCATTGATGGTGTCTCATAAAATCTTCCATGTTTATCCATCAAACCAGCTGAGGCGCTTCAGACGGAGAATGTTCCCATCATGTATGTTGTTGTTGCTGCTGAATGCCCTTGATCTTCTGTCCACCAACACATGGAGTCAATCACGGAGCCACGAGGTTTGCATGCTTGCCCCGGTTTGTCCTTGGTGGTCACAACACGAGGGCATGGATGGAGTGACCCCCGGGCCCCTGTTTGGCATGGTTAGGGGCCTCCCTGTGCAGACTAGCAGACTCCTGTCTTTGTTGAGTGCTGCCCCTGTGAGAAAAGCCTTCATGGCCCGGGTCTAAATGTTGACCCTACGTGCTGATGGTAAACATCACCAAGATGCCAAACAAACAAAAGCAAATCAGGCGCCGAGCTCCTATACCATCTCTGTAATGAGCCCCTCATTCTCCTCAGCTCCGGCTCCTCGTGTCCCCTGGAAGGCTTCGGCGGTTAGTGTGCTAATTTAACAGTGGAACATGAAGTGAGAGGCCAGCGTCGGCAGCAACCCCGGGGTTCATTCACGTGTCTGATGGAAATCCAACTCAGCTTTGTTTACATATTCATTCAGGACTATTTGGCCCCCCAAACCATTTGATTTTCTCGTCCACATCGGGTTTTGCTTTTTCCCCTCCAATAACTGTATTGTTGAGAGCCTTTTGGGAGCGATTTGGACTCGAACCCACGTCTGTACTTCTTTGCCTATTTGTACCCTCTCAGGAATCCCAAGTACACACTTCCTACACAAGTGCACAGAAACACAAATTTAACACAGTCACGCCGGTGATGAATGTGCACTTCACCAGCACAGCTGCTCCGTCTTTTACTTTCTCTCGTACACGCACACCCAATCCAGCGCCAGTGTAGCCGGGCCAAATCCTGCTCTTGAGCCAGGACTCCACTGCGTCCAGGACTTGACCAGCAACACTGGCTCACCAACGTGTGAGCCTCGTGGATTTGCGCAGATCGACGAGTGCCCACAATCCCTCTACATTCCAGTGTTCGCCTGTAACCGAAACTAATCCTGTAAGCCCTGATAGATATTATCACTTTACTCTGAAAACCACACGGTATTTAATTAAACCCCAGCGCTGTGATCCCTGTGGCCAAGTGGCGGTGTGTTTAAGAGCGGCACCGCTCGGTTAGCACGTATCACTTTTCACGGTGTGGTTAACTATTAGCAAAGACAAATCCGCGGCATTAAAAACCGAGTAAGTCGTCATTATTGATAATAACCGCACGTGATGTTCTGTCTCTCTGCTTGTTGTCCATTCAGAACTTGTTTAAAACTGGCCCTCATCTTTTTTCCTCTCAGTGTTTTCCCTCAGATGACTACGCCTGCTGTTTTAGAGCTCTGCTTTTTCACCGGCTTTATGAGACCAATTGTAAATTCCTGTGTGTTGTGTCTCACAGTGGACTCTACTGGTTTTTTCCTTCACCCCACTAAATTCTGCCTCACTCAACTTAACTGCCTGGCAAAGCGCTCGGCCCTGGCACACCTTTCACACCCTCGGCTCGGCTCGTGAAACCGTGGGCTACTAATTAAGTGGTAATAATTGTGGAGCGCAGCTGATGGAAGGCGTGCTGTGTGTTGTGGCGAAGGAAGCGGTGGTCCGTCGTCCATTTCCTCCGAAAAGGTGTGTGGCTTAATGAGAGATTCGGTAGGTTTCACGACACAATGCAAGGGCAACAAAAGTACGTTTAAGCATAATTCTTTTTAAATATCTTCCTGTTTTTTCTACAAAGTATAATTATCTTAATGGTTTTGATGGAGTAAAAAGATTCATAGAAGTGACACATTAATTTTAGGAGACCACTGTAAAGTGGTCTCCTAAAATTACGTACCCACACATCGAAACTGCATCGTGAATTACGTTTCAAATGTATTTTGTCGTGAATTACTTTTGCTCTTGTAACCCCGTCTCCTACAAAATGACATTCCCAGGCAACAAAAAAAAGTATTTGTATATTTCTAGTTCGACCCGGACACAAAGAGCAGTTTCGTTTTTTGATCCATCCTTCACCCCAACCTCCTCCCTACATGGACTTGTTTCAAACAAGTTTGTGGTTAGTTTCCAACGAGTTTAGATTATGATCAAGAGCAAACGTAACCCACAACAAAATGCATTTCCATCCAAACTTAATTTACAATGCAGTTTCCTATGCGTGAATGTCATTTTGAGACCAAGCTGGCTCCAGATGTGGCACAAAGGAGGTTCCACATACACAACATGTTCAGATGGTGGACGGCTCCAAAAACACAGATTATACACCAAATTTGATGAAACGAGATTTGTTCCCTATAAATAATCAAGAACATTTCTGTTGCATGTACAACGCAAATACAACGTAATCTCTGACAAAATACGTTCTACTCGAAATGCAATTCACAGAGCAGTTTCCTGCCTGTCTCCTCAGAATGACTCCGACATCAGGAAAGTGCACTGTAACGTTTTGATGGTGGATTATGTTGGCTCTTGACGAATCGCAAATTAGTTTTCAAAGGAGTTCGTGGAAGTTCGTGTACGGAGGAGGTTGTGATGGATTTTACTATCAAACTGCGACCATTTCCCAGTGCTTCCACCCAGGAGACTACAGGGAGTCATTTTGTTGTGGTTTTGTTTTTGTTTTGTTTCAATTTCATAGTAATTTCAAGCCAAACCGTGATGTTTATTACTAAACCTAACCAAGTAGTTTGTTCCTCTTCATTAACCACACGTTTCAATGTGTAAAACTGCAACTGTTTGTTCGTAAAACAATACGTTTCCCTGGAAACGTAATTGAGGGTGCAGTTTGGTTGTGTGGGAATGTGATTTTTGTCGGGTTGTCTTGTCGTGTTGGATTAAAGATGCCACAAGAGAGCTCAGGCCGCCGCAGCAATGCACGAAAACACGAGAGCGGTTTTGTGGTTGTGGTTTTGGTCGGAATGGGCTCAGCCTGCACCGAGAAGGTGAGCATGTGTGACTCAGTGAGTTTTGTGTTTTTCCCTCTCTGAGTATTTGCATGTGTTTGTGGCCTGAGTGCATCAGTGTGTGAGCGGCGGAGATGGAATGGAGGAAATGCAGAGGAACGGAGCCAATCGGGCGACTCAGGAAAAAAAGAAAAAGAATAATATAGCGAGGTAGAGAGTGTGTGTTTGCGATACGCTGGCCGAAGGAGGCTCTTTAGACATCTGTTAATGATTTTGCAGATGTGTGTTGGGGACATGAGAGGGGCGAGTTTCACTGTAACAACAGAAGCTGCATTGTGCTTTGTCTAATTTAGGTGCATTATGTTCTCTGTTTTTTCTTTTTGGGACCGAAGAGCTCCGAGTGTTTGGCTCGCAGCGCTCCCTTGAATGGATACCATCACTCGGAGTGAAATGCCAGCACTCTTAATATCAGCATGCAAGGTGGCGTGCATGTGTGCATGAATGTGCACGCAGAACAAACAGAGAGTAATCCCTCATATAGTGGTGAAGGCCTCAGGTATGTCCTGTAAGCCTTTGAACTTGCTGCCGCAGCTTCTGCCTGATAGAAAAAGGAGTCAAAGGTCACCGCTGAAGTCTCTTAACAAGAGGATATGACATTTGAACTGCAGACACGGGGACATATTAAAAGGGAGGGGGAGGGGGGGGCTTCTGGTGAAGGATTTGTGCAAAAATGAAGAGGAAAGCTGCATTTCCTTCGGGGGGTTTAGTGTGAGAAAGATGCCACTGCTGAACCAGAGGACGAGGCTGTGAATGGCATTCCGCTATCAATGAAATGAAATCTGCCCCTCTCTTCAGTGCATGATCCAGAGAGGAGGAGAGGCGTGAGTGAAAGAGGTATAGAAAAAGAGGCAAAGAGCGGGGTGGAAGGTGAAAGAATGCCATAGACAGAGATGCTGGGTGGGAGGGGACGAGGGGGCTCCGGAGAGCAAGGCACCGAGCGGTTGAAGGGGTTGACGGGTTTTGGGTCTCGATAGCTCGACGTGCATCGCTGATCCCGGTCTGCTCTCGGTCCGCACACACTCGTCCCCCTATTCTTACGCCGGCATTCAGAAGCACTTTCCCACTGGGAAGGTCAAAGCCCCCATTAAGAGAGCATTTTTGTCGCTATTTTCTGTTTGTTGTGAGGATGGCGAGTTGGAGAGGGCGTCCTGGTAATAGAAAGAATTTGCTTCTGCAGCCCCTCTCTGCTAATTCAGACTCTGGTTCCCACTTGGGTTGTCACCGCTCCCACACACTAGGGCTTTGATACGTGTCTAGACAGAGGCAGTTTTGTGCATCCATATGGAAAGTTAGTTCCTCTGTTCTGAGAAACATGTTGCTTATCAGACAAAAAAAAAAAAATTGGAGAACAATCGAGTCAAATTTCCTGGCAAGTACAAGCGATTCGTCCCAATCAGCCGTGTGCAGAATGAATTCAACAACAAATGTCTGGAAGAGGGAGGGCTAGTTAATGATAGCAGCTAGCAGTCCTGCTAAATAACGGAGCTAATGGAGGTAATGGCTAACAGAGGTAATGCTAATGGGGGTAACAGCTAACAGAGGTAACGGCTAACAGAGGTCACGGCTAACAGGTAGTGGCTAACAGAGGTAACAGCTAACGGAGGTAACGGCTAACAGAGGTAGCGGCTAACGGAGGTAATGGCTAACATGGAACATATTACAAAAAACTTTGAAGCAAAATGAATTGGTCTCGTTGAACTCTTTTAAGGTGAAATTGGATGACTTGGAGGCAGAAACATCTGGTTGTAGTTGTTTTGCCTGAGGCTTTTTATTACTGTAGCTGACCTTCAAATGTTGCTGTTTTGTTTTTGTGTCCTTAATGTTTGTGTTTTCGTTGTGTGTATGAATGTTAATGCTGCTGCCTGTCTTGGCCAGGACACTCTTGTAAAAGAGATTTTTAATCTCAATGAGTCTTTTCCTGGTTAAATAAAGGTTAAATAAAAAATAAAAAGTAGTGGCTAACAGAGGTAACGGCTAACAGAGGTAACGGCTAACAGAAGTGGCTAACGGAGGTAACGGCTAATGGAAGTAGTGGCTAACAGAAGTAACGGCTAACAGAGGTAGTGGCTAACGGAGGTAGTGGCTAACGGAGGTAGCAGCATCAACGAAGGTTTTATTGAGTCATATCATGTTGCGTTCTAGCTCTATTCGGTACAAATGACTATTGGCCAATTATAATATTGTCTCGATTGGTGCAAATACAGTTGCTTGAAGGAGATTTTTTTCACAGTATCATAAAATAGAAGAGGAATTTGAACTTTTTATTTTTTATCTTTCATTAATTTGCTGTGTTTGGGACCTTTTGGAAATTAAGTTTTATTTCTCAGATTCGCTGCTTTGTTCTCAGTGACGCTGCTCCCTCTCTTCATTCACTATATAGCTCACTCAAAAACAGCAACCGACAAATGTTATATATATATATTACACCTTTAGTAAAAGAAAAACATTTTTTATTCAGTTACCCAATTGTTCAAATAATCAACTGAATACTTGATTAGTACAATAATCAATAGCTGCCCACTATTTGACTATTTATGAAGTGAGAACGTGTGTGAGAGCGTGCATGCATGTGCTCTGATGTTATTCTCTTATGTTTATTGGCACAGGTGCATGCTGCTGCTTGGCCCGCCACTTTGAAGATGCCAGAGCAGGAAGTGGGGAGAAATAGAAAGGGGCTCTTATGAAAGAGAAGTGGAGGAGCAGTGAGAGGTGGAGGTGAGTGTTTCTACTTGAGTCTTATGTCGCACTTATTCTAAGAGTACGAATAAGCACCAGCATGTGACTGCAGACGTTTCTATTAACGCTCATGGAAAGCGGTTGCTTCGCAGCTCTCAGGTCTGCATGCCTGGCTTGTGCCCTGTTCTGTCTACAGTCATTAGTGTGTCTAGTAATGTTTCTGTTCGGACGGTAGCTCTGCTGTCTGACCCCCTCGCTACCAAAACCTCCTAATTGTGGTTAAATTGTGATGGGAAGCAGACGCAGCAATTAGACTCCTTCTGGGTTTAAGTAGAGGAAGAGCTGGGAGTCTTTGGAGCCGCGGCGGGAATATCTGTCCTGAACGTGCTGCATGTCGCTGTAATCAAAATCACATAACCATCTGTGAGATTACATTTTTCTTCCATTATGTTGATATTTATAGCACGCAGACTCTTCATAAATCTTGACATGTATGCATGGTGTGACTGGCAGCAGGAAGTGATTGGGCGTGACACGGGAAGCTCTGTTTTAGTTCTTGGTCTGTGATTAATTGAGGTGTTTGAATAAGAGGACAGAAATACATCCATCTGCAAGGACAAGAGTCAGGAAATGCTGCACAATAACTCCGTATGTTAACGTTTTTTATCGTACATGGCGCTGCAGACTCAAAAATGTCATCAAGATTTGTCACGTAAATGTCAGCGTAAAGACGAAAGGAAACCTCCAAAACACCCTTTTCAGCTGAAAACCAATCTATATGTGTATTTAGAAGTGCTTTTGATCAATTCAGGTCCAAATCTTGTCACTTGAGTGCAAAGTGTTTACATTCTACACATTGTGTTATAGTGGTGACGGCCCTCTAGTAGTAGACTGTGGAGAGGGAAGCATTAGTGAAGAGCAGCCCTTACCCATTCAATTAGCCTTTGAGTCACTTATGCTAATTGCTAACACTCTTTGCTAACAGACACATCCCAGCCTAACATGTATTAGAGTTTTACCTGTATTTTGTCACTATAATAGTCTTTACAGCACTTACCTTAACATAGTCATAACAATAGCCAGTATGCCTGCGATTAGCATTAGCAATAGTGCTAGAGATTAGCACAAACTAATTGACTGGGCCACCATGAACGGTGAGTTTAAAACCAGTGATGTTGAGCCCAAAGCTAACATTAGCTAGCAAACTAGCCAGCTGCTAAATTAGTAAAACTGTAAACAAGTTGATGCTTTGTCCACACATTCTTGTCAGAAAGCACAATCCTATCGCAAGGCAACTAGTCAATAACACCGATTGACCAGATCGTGTACTGCCATTGGTTTAACTTCTAGTCCGCACAAAAGGCGTGTGCTGTGATCGTAACGCTACGCTGGTTACGGAAAACGAGCCAACGATGGATGCGAATGTGGAATATGTTCACCCTTAATGAGGCAGTTTTCTTAATGCCCAGGCTCGGGGCGCTTCAGGCAATACACTGGTGTTTAGCTGCTCCTGTATGATTGTTGTATCACCGAGGTAGCGTTGCCTGTAATTACACCATATCTCTCTGTTTGTTTGAAAGGGCAGATTTTAGGTCAACATCCCCAGATTATGAGACCGAAGGACTTTGATTGCGATCTATACTCAGCCTGAAACGCTTGTTAGCCTGTGGTGGACATAAACAAGAATGCTGTAATTTAAGCCACATCATTCACTGGAAAACAGTGATGTCATTTCCCAGACCCAATACTTCTCGCACCCCCACTGGAGTCTCTGTATCGCGGTCTCTTTTGCGGTGAAGTTTAACATAGCAATGGCTGCTGGCACCAGCCAGAGTGGCCTCTGCTGGGTTTCCTGGTTTTCCCTTATACCTAATTGCTCACCACCACATATGTGACAAATGATGCCAGATGCCACAATGCAGAGAAATCCAGCTCGCTAAGATTTATTGGCTCCATAGAAACAGTTGGCCTTATTTATAGAAGCCTTTTTTTTACTAGACGTGGCCCTGGGGATCGGAGAGTGACTGGACCGAGTGCCAATGCAGCCTGTGGCACGTGTGAACCATTAAGTGTACTGGGAGAATTCAGTCAGGTGTGTGGAGCAGCAGGTCGTACTGTGGATTTACTGTGAGTGTGAGGGTAATAAATCAGAATGGGTTCATCCAAAATCACGGGTGTAATGGTGCACAAATATCACGGTTTGGTACAATAAGGAAAGACAAAGTGAATAACTTTTGTTGTCATTCATTTCTACATTTCTAAACATTCGACATCCAAACATGAATTTTGAGTAAATTTAGCCCAGTTCTCCCTGGGACCAATAAAGTATTTCTTATTCTGTAATGCTCCATCATAAGACTCTGATCTGGCCTGCAGCCACAGACTATATTAGAAGTGAATGTAGACATCATGACATCACCCACTGGTTTGTGGACTGCCGTTTTGAAGCCTCGATTTCGCCATTTGGTCGTCACCATCTTGGTTTTTCTGACCCCTGGACCGTACCTGTCAATCACAAGCCCCGCCCTAAAGCATACTTTAGCTTTATGGTCTATTTGACTATAAATGGACTGGTCCAAACACACGTACCGTAAGACACTCAACTCTTTGATAGCGTGTGCACGGCATGTGTGCTTGTGAATTATGTATCTGAAACTGGAAAGAAGTTGGACAGTGACAGCCAACAAGTGAAAAGCTTTATTGCTCCACATGTCTATTCTCCTTCCTTTCATGCACCTTATTTCCCATTTTACCGTCTGCCTTTCCTGAAGTTAAGCTTCTTGGTGTCCAGAGAAATAACACACGATCGCTGTTCACAGCAAAAGATCATCATCGCTGCCGACTTGTCCTCGGGAAGCCTTGGCCCAGCGCAGCGTTTGAACTGCACGGCGGTGCGTTTGATGCCCCTCCGTCTTCTGTGTGCCGCCTCAGCTCCCGAAGGTATGCGTGCCAGGGGTTCCTGGCATCGCAGCTTGATGCTGCAGCCCAGATGAGTTCTGCTTTACTACGTCTGTCAGGCTCCGCCCACAGGAAATCAGGGAGGAGGTAAAGCAAGGCCAATACTCGGAGACCAGATTTGTCCGTTTTAATTTCAAGTTTACTTTTGTTGCCCAAATAAAAAGCGCTTTGTTGTTCGGCAATAACACAGGCGATGAAGTGTTGCATTTGTTTTCCACTAACTTGACAAAGGAGTCGGCTGAGACGATGACTTGTGGTCCAGAAAATAAGTGCGTGCCATGTTTTTTCTTGTGAATGCTGTGAAAGTCATAAGTGAACGTCATAAATGTTGCTGACAGCAGGCCGTTTGTATTTTCTGTTAAACGGGGCTCTAAATGTTTGTTTGTGTGCGTTCGGGGAGCGCTGCGTCGGTGGTGAAGGTCAAAAAAGAAAAAAAGAACAGATTACGAGCTGCGATGCCAGTTCCACCAGAATGATAAAAGCCTTCATCGTGGTAAATCGTTCCTCTCGGCCGGCATTCCTGCCAAACGCTCCTCTTTCCTTCTTTCTTCTTCTCTTGTCAGCAGCGTTTATAAATCTTCCAGTCATCACCACACAGGCAGAGAAGCTGCTGTGCTCTCTGGCCACGTATCCTCTGTTCTCCCTGCTGCATGTGGAAGTAACGTTGGAGTTTAAAAAACGAGCTCAATGTCTTAAATGGAAGCTTTTCTGAAGGCCCGAAGCATTAAATACCATTTTGAAAATGTCTATTTCTTCAACCAGTAGTCTGTTTTTAGTTCCCGACTCCTTCCATCGTGAGTGTGGGGTTTAGTTTCTCATCCTAAACCTGGTCCCAACCAGGTTGTACTTATCTCCACCTCATTATGTTACTTTCTTTAAAAAAATAACCCAACATGCCGATGGCACGCTGAACTCGATTTGTTTCACGGTGTGTTTACAGTACGGCAAAGGACAAAACAAACAAAAGGTGACATCATGGTGACATTGTCCACTTCCTGTATTTGCTAATCGTATAGATGATAATATGCAGCCACCCAAACTAAAACCAGCCATAAACTGCCTACACCTTTGTTTCCTGCTGCTGATATTGCTGGAGTTGACTATAAAGCAGCTTATTTCACCCCGTATGTCTGGAGGTCCCAATAGGGGGATCCTAGTCCTCACAATGTTTTCTCCATTTTACTCCTTGAGCAGACTTTCTTCCGTGTTTTCTTTGTTCTTAGTTGAGGCTTTAAGTCGAGGGGGGGTCTTGGTTTTAATATTGTTTCATAATGTGATTGTTGCGAAGCCCTTTGAGGCCGCGACTTTGATTAAGGACTGTATAAATAAACCTGGGCTTGACACGGCTCAAGTCGTGTATAGTGGTTTGAGAAGATCGCCACATGTACATTTTCAGAATTCCTGCTGCAGCAAATTCTGATCCGAGCAGCTTTTCGGGGGTATTTATTTCATCAGGTTTTCTTCATCTGTTGTTGTTTTGTTCTACCAGCGTGGCTATCGACATGTCCAATGCTTTGGTTTACGACCAGGTTTCAGACAAAACCAGCTGCATACCCATCAGCCTCAGCTGGACTTTGTGCTCAGTGCTTTTTAGCATTACTAATGAAGTGAACACAGTAAACACAACCTGCTTATCAACATGTTAATGTGTCATCTTGTGAGTGTGTTAGTGTGCTAACTTTAGCATTTGGCATTCAGTTGTATCTGTTTTAGTAGCTGCTTATCAAGTATTTCTGTTCACCATTAACCGGAGCTCTTTCAGTCGGGAGAATGAAGGTTCTCTGGAGGACTGAAAGTAAGCGGCTGAGTGTTTGGAGTTGTTTTTGACTGACACTCCAAAGGGCTTTTCAGTCAAAAGCTTTTTATGGAGTCGGGCACCAGTTGGCACCAGTCGTTGATGCAGTGGAAAAGTGAAAACCTATTGTGATTCTCCGTCCCCCGAATCGTAATGTAAAGGGCTCCTTGTGCACCGTATCGGGGTGGTGACACTGGCACCAATCGCAGTTAACACGATAGAGAATCTGCTTGGAAAGCTAGCCAAGCAGAACTACACTGGTCGGCCTGGAGAATTAAATTCCTCCGTTATGGCTGGAGAAATGAAAGAGGAAGGGGCGCGGGAGTCGGTAGGCATCTGAAGTGAACTGATGGTTCAACGCCAACGTCGCACCCACCGTGATTGCTGCTTTAACTGTCAAATTTGGGTGGGTTTAAACGTGGACTGTGATTGGATGCTAGATCTCTGAGTGTTGGGCGACTTGCAGCCCAAAGTGTTTTTCCAACCCACTTTCTAGAAGATTTAAAAAAAACATCACATAGCTAGCTAGCTAGCAGACAGCTAGTTTTAGTTTTTCTGTCATTTTTTTAAGGCTACAGAAAATGAGCCAAGCAGCAGGCTGATGAACAGCTCCTTCCAGCTCACAAGCTACAGGACAAGCTACCTTGCTAACTAGCTACCTAGCTAACTACTTACCTTGCTACCTAACTAAGTAGCTAGATATCGGTCTTCAGAGTTGCGTCTTTGACCCATTGATGTGAGTTTTCCCTGCAAAAACCACATCGCCATTTTTTTTACTTGTCACATGACCCCAGATTGGCCATTCTCCTCCTATTCTACTTCTGTTTAACCCCGCCCAAAATGTGACGGTTACACCAATCAGATCAGGGTGGGATTGAACGTCCGGTACCGGGCTGCAGACAGGTACTCCTGGACAGATGAGTGACGTTCGAGGATATGGGCAAGGAAAGGCAATGAAGGCTTTAGTATTGTGGGTTTACGACCCTTTTAAAGTGTTTCACCCCACGTGACCTGCTAACAACCCCCCAGTGTGTGTGGGAAAAACACACTCCACAAACGAAGGCACACAATCACACACACACACACACATCTTCCACGCAAAGTTGCGAGAGTGCTTTGCCCGTTCCTGTTGTTTTCACCACAAGCCGCAGGAAAGAGAACAAACACAAGGCTGCCATTGTGTGCTGCAGCCTGGGCCAGATAAGAAACGGATAACAGGCGAAAATAACTCAAGCCTCTGTTATTAGATTGATTTATTTCCTATTTAGTGTGATTAATCAATGAGAGAACAGCAGCGCGGCATTTTAGTGTCATTCTCATACTATAAAGATAAAGAGAGAAAGCACTTCTTCCACTCTATCGCCCACTTAACAGCTAAAAACCCTAAACCTACTGACCCCGAGTCAGCCAAATACCGTGGAACCCTGTTTCAAGTCTCTCCCAGTAACAATAATCTTTCTTCATCACGTGTGTCTATTTTGCTCTCGGAGGTTAAAGAGAGTGGAGAGGAAAAAAAAGGAAAGTTAAAGACCACGTTTTACGCACATGGAGAAAGTTATGCCCGTTCACACACAGTGCTATCAGAAGACACATCGGCCTGGTGGTCGTAAAAACACACACACACACACACACACACACACACACAACCTGGGCAGCACATACCAGTCTGAGCCGCGGATACTGAACCAATAATATTTAGCCTCACTATATTACCGGAGATTTGCTTTCATTGTAACGGTGAGCACTGTCCTAACCTTTATTTGAGGATGGTGATAAAAAAAATGTGCACGGTGACTAATGAATTCATATTTTGCTGAAATGATACCCCTGAATAAGTCCATCAGTGTGTAAAAGAAAGCAGTAAAACGTTCATATTTACAGCACAATTAAATACAAATTTAAAATTACAGAGAAAAAGGATAATATTCAGATTAAAGTCGTAGATGCAAATCTTGCGAAGTGAAATGATTCCTTAACAACTCCCACACACTATTTTTCATTTTCCGCATACGTAATTTACGACTTTAATCTTGGAAATCTTAATAATTAACCGTTGTATTTTTAGCTTACGATAAGAGTCAGTTATACAGTTCAAAGGAATATAAAAAGCATTGCTTTGAGGAGCGGTTTGTCACTTAAAGGATGGTCCCCCTTAAAGATCAGCCCACCTTAAACGAGCTGGTGTTTTTGCTAATTCCACTTTTTTTTAGCTAACCCCTGAACAACATGTAAACAGCTGATAGTGTAAAGATAAAACTTTTGTCATGAAGACAATCTAATTAATACTTGTTTCATGCAATATTACCCCCCTTCAAATGCACCATAATTATTATTTTTTTATTACCTACAATGATCCTAAAGCGCCATCGTACTTTTGATCTCACAGGGCAGAAAATAAAAAAATGAACAATGAATTCATTCAAGAAACACAGGACAGGAAGTGGGGGAGAAGTCTCACTTGGTCCTTTTCTGTTTAGTTTTTTCTCCATTTGTGAAAAAGCTTCAACAGGTGGAAGTTGACATCACAGTTTTTGAACAACTCCACCCATGCATTTATTTATATAAATACATATATCTCTGCTGCATAAATAAGAGGTTAACACTGGGGTCTATGTTCACAAAATCTATGTTGAGTCAATATTTCAAAAAGCGTGACTTCACCGTAACGTTTCTGTCACTCAAATCCAGATTTATCGCCGTCCTATGGCTTCGTCATCTCGGACTAAGAGTCACGCAGCCTCGTACAGGCCGGGCCTTGTGCTGCGGGAGTGTTTACCTTCTGGCAACTCTGGCTAAGCTTAAATGATGCGTGTGTTTTCAGCGTGTAAAGGCACGAGTCCATGTGTGTTGATGCTCGTGCCCGCGAGCGCGGCCGTCATTCGGCCTTCAGCTGGGCAAACCCGGAGGGGTTGCGTCACCGGGCCGAGAAAAGAGCAGCCCTGGCCAGTAAACTAGTCTTTAATTGCTTTGCAACTGAGAACACATTGCAGGAGGAAACAAGGGGCTCATTGTGAGCGCGCGTTCATCTCAACACACCTCATATTTTCTGCAGAGCCGCTGACCCCCCCCCCCCCCCCCCCCCCCCCGACCAGCTCTGCAGCATTTACAATAAAACACAAAGCCAGCAATTAAAGTACTAAGTGTTTGCATGCACGGGCACATTGCAGACACGCTTAGCATGTGTGTCTGTGCTTCTCGATGCTGACGTTATTCCAAACGGCAGGTCGAGATGCTGCGACGCTTAAGCACCGAGGATTAAGCGTGAAGTCGGCTTTGCTGGCCGGAGGATGAGGAACATGGTGCTTTCTGTGTTTCGGTCTGAAAGAGCCGAGTGTGTGACGAGGTATCAGAAATGATTGAGATTTAAATGTGTGTGTGTCTCATGATAGATGTGTGTTGGGTGGTGGTGGTGGTGGTCTGGCTTCGATGTAAACCAGATGTGGACTGGATGCAGACTATCGTACCCACTGGAGGGAGAATGAAGCCTGTGTGTGTGTGTTGGTGCATGCAGAGCGCCAGCATTGATTACAAATCCAGCGTCATTTTTTTTTTTTGCAACCGCATTTGGCAAGCGTACTGGCATATTTGAGCTCACGCTTCATATGACTGACCCATAAATCACACAGACTGCCAGTGCTGTCGCAGAGCCCGGCAGTGTGAGAATATCATTACAGGCGTTTACATGGCCATTCGGTTTAACCTGCAAACCTCCAGGTCAACTACGGCTGATGTAGAGATGAAGACGGAGGAATGATCATGAGATTAATTTAAAACCACTTTTCCCAGGAGGGAAAAAAAAGGAAATTTAATAAGAATAGAGTCCGAATGTACAAAATGAACTGAGATTCTTTGCAGAGCTTCTTAATCAGCCAAATCTAATCAACGTATATCTGCTCTGGGCGGAGTAGCACAGCCTTCAGTGTGTACAATGCTGCATGTGTATGAGCTGCGACCCAGCTGCCAGCCCCTTCAAAGCTGTTATATTATCAGAGGACGCCGTCGGACGAGAAATAATAGGCTCATTCAAGTGGTCAGATGTTCTCCCTCCGCTCATAAAAAAACAAAAAAAATCATGAATGATTTGGGGGTAGTTCAAACTCGATGTGTATCCTCGATCTAATATGTGGAGTCTGTTCTCATCTCTCTCCACGAAGCCAATCTTCTCTGGCCGTGGCTCGTTGGACTTGACTGTCTTGACTTGGAACGTTTTTAAGAACTTGACTGTCTTGACTTGGAACGTTTTTAAGGACTTGACTGTCTTGACTTGGAACGTTTTTAAGGACTTGACTGTCTTGACTTGGGACGTTTTTAAGGACTTACCTGTCTAGACTTGGAACGTTTTTAAGGACTTGACTGTCTTGACTTGGAACGTTTTTAAGGACTTGACTGTCTTGACTTGGAACGTTTTTAAGGACTTGACTGTCTTGACTTGGAACGTTTTTAAGGACTTGACTGTCTTGACTTGGAACGTTTTTAAGGACTTGACTGTCTTGACTTGGAACGTTTTTAAGGACTTGACTGTCTTGACTTGGGACGTTTTTAAGGACTTACCTGTCTTGACTTGGGACGTTTTTAAGGACTTGACTGTCTTGACTTGGAACGTTTTTAAGGACTTGACTGTCTTGACTTGGGACGTTTTTAAGGACTTACCTGTCTTGACTTGGGACGTTTTTAAGGACTTGACTGTCTTGACTTGGGACGTTTTTAAGGACTTGACTGTCTTGACTTGGGACGTTTTTAAGGACTTACCTGTCTTGACTTGGGACTTGAGTGCAAAGACTTGAGGCTCACGAGTGACTTTAGGTTAATGATGAATGCAGCTGTGTTGTAGCAGCAGAATAATCTGGAACGTTTTAGCCGATTTAGAGCCAATTCTTCATAAACATGGCCGTCACGTGGATGTTTCGGAGTTAAAACATTTTTTTATTAATCCTGTGCTTGACAAAGACATGCTAGAAGTCCCCGAGGATAACGTTACCATAAAGTGATTGCTATTTTGCCAAACAAAAGTTGTGTTTATATTGCTAATTGCTACCATTCCCAATATGCAACATTAGCCTCTCCTCGTCATATCCAAACAACGCTGTGGGTAAATAGACTAACGATCACTTCAGCCCACAAATATAAATATTAGCCTTCGTAGCTGCATGGAAGTATCACAATGCATCATAAGGCACTTGTCAAACAAAATCCAGAAGAGAAATGACCTCAGCTCCTACCGGGGGCGGACTAGGAATGAAAAATGGCCTTGACTTCTGGCTCAACAGCAGCGCCTGAATATCTTCCTTGAAAAATGTTCTAGTTCTCAAAAAGGTCACAAATTTATTCACAATTCCTGAATGGAGGAATATACTTTAAGCAGGCCATTGCTTTGTTCACCAGTTGGAGAGCAATAAAACCCCTGGAAGAAAACTTCCTTGAAGTATGTGATTGGCCAGCCGATAGTAGTAGAGTTCCCATTCAAATCAACGTAGCAGGATGTCAGAGCAGCGGCCATTTTTATGTGTACCGTTACTAATTTACGTTAAAAAACAACAGTTTACGGCAAGTTAAACTGATGTGAGATTTTGCTGTAAAGATGAAAAATGTGAGTCATTTGAAAGCACAATGTTTACGGCCAGATTAGTGACAACTTTGTTTGGCTCTTTTTTCTTTTCTTTTTGTAACCAGTGTAGCATGAAAGAATGGTGGAATTAGCAAGCTAGCAAACCAGCTACCTGCCCACTAGTTATCTAGCTAATACCACCATGCTTTAATGCTACACTGATTACAGAAAAGTCGGCTACCACTAAGTCTAACGGTCCCTCCGCCTCACTGCCCGCTGCTACAGAAAAGGGCAAGCTACCTGCTAGCTAGCTAGCGTCCGTCTCCGGAGCTGCGTTCGCTCTCTTCCAGCGTCTGAAACTAAAATCTAGCGACGGGACAAAGGGCCACAGATATTCGTCGACAACGAGCAGCTTTCTCATATCTCCTGGGTGAAACCTCCAGGAAGTTTCCAGGTCATCCCCGACTCACACTGGGACTCTGTTTTAGCAGCAACAGTTGTCACATTGTCAAAGCCAAGATGCTGCTGCTGGCACCGCAGACTCAAAGAGGTGCCTCTGTGTCTCCAACACAAACGGTCCTGCCCTCCCCCCATGACCCGTTCACCCCCTTTTACACTTATTTGAACAGACCTGGACCACCGGTAAACACATACCTGACACGGTGCTCCGGCGACATCGAGAAGGGCTCCGGCTCCGGTCGCAAAGAGACGAGGGGAAAATGTGACTATTGTGCATTCATGTGTGAGCCCATTCCATTCCCACACCTACATCTCTATGAGTTCATATCCTCCTGGTCCTATTGTGGAACCGAGTAGCTGTTTCCATCACAGGAGGGCCCCTTCGGCCCCTGTGAAAATCCCGGGTTTGTCCCCCTTTATTTGAGGGTCTGTTACAGCTCAATCAACATGCACGACTCTTTTGGTGTAGTGCTCAAAAGAACCTAATCACATTTTCTCCCAACTGAGTACAGGAATCTTGTATGTGAATCAACCAACATTTTTCTAACTGCAGTGTGTCGGGTCCCATCACTCACTCGCAGTGAGAAGCTCATTCAGAAAATAGCTTTTCAAGGCCTTTAAAGTGTAACTTCACCCTTAAGGCCTCAGTCCGCCCACTGCATCATTTAAAAAGTGGGGAAGAGAGATTAAACCACGGCCGCCTCTCTTATTGAAAGCCTCGTTGCAGTTTTAACAAATATGAACAACATTAGCTTGGAAAGTAGCGACAACAATTAGCTAGCTAGCGCAACCCTCTCGCTCCGTCTCCGACCACCGGCCTGCTGCTCCACTTATTTTCTGTAACCAGTGTAACATTAGCATGAAAACAAAAACAACCTGATGAAAGCACATTACTGTCGCCAGATTTGGTCTTGGAAGATTTGCACTGATTTAAAACAGCAGATGGTTTTGAGATGTTTTTAAAATGCTGATTTTTTTAGATTTGGTCAAAAAACTCTTTGTGTCTTTAGCGTACTTTAGCGTACTTTAGCGTACTGTGAGTGTTCCCCCTTGAAAGATTAGCGCTGATTTGAAACCCATTTTCAAGCATGAAAAGCCGATTTTTATAAATTGTATAAGAAATATATGTCAGTATCACCACCATAGATGTTTCATCACAGTACAGTCATATCATTAATTTTCACCGTGCAGTTGCTCTTTAAATTGGAATCATACTCAACATCTGCCTTATCTGTTCTTATGATCGTGGACTTTCTGTGCACTCGTGTGAAATCTCACCATCTCCAAAGCCAAAAACCGAATACTTCCTCCCTCCTTGGTTGGAAAACCACCCGTGGGTCTTTAATCCCCACAGAGTGGAAAGAGTGGCTCATTTATCACCGTCCAGCTCAAACTGTTCTAGATGGAGGCCTGATTTTCCTGCCGGTGTCACATGTTAACAAGCAGATTTTACAGTGGAAGTGATGGACACACCGAGTGGCTTAATTGCACGTTAATTTCAAACTCTCCAGTTTGTTTTTTGAGGTGTTTTAAAAAATATTTTAAAGAGCTGTTGTTTTCACACCTTGCAGCTTGAATCGCCTCCCAGTCTGGCTCTCACATAACTTTGACACTTGATGATTTTTATTTGTATACATAAGTACTAACCTTGGGAGTTGACACTTCCTAAGTCCTGCCCCCAAAACGCAGACTGACCAATCACAGCCTCGTGTCATCCAGCTCCAACAAATGTCCAACAAGCTGGCAAACCAAACGCTGTCCTCTCTGAGTTCATAACATCACCCAGAGGTGCTCAGTGAATTCACTGGGAACAGCAACACACATCGGCTGGTTTACTACAGCAAAAAGAACCCAACATAAACTATTTTATTGTGAATAATTGCAACAAACTGATCAAAAGCAGGCCAAAATGACAACATAATGATGGTAATTTGTATAAAGTCTGACGTCATGGTTTGTTAGGTCTGTCTGCAAGACGACAAGCAAACAACTTTTAAAATGCTTGTTTTCTGAATGGAGTTTGATCGATCGGAGCTAGGCTATGCTAACACTGTAGCTGCTCCATCAACACTTAAAATAACATCATACAGGCATAAATACGGCAGTGACCTTGCAAAAAATGAGCTCTGCGTTTGATATGAACACAGGTGGAGCAGCTAGGGGGCGGGGCTTAACTATGGATCAACTGAGTGATAAATATCGCCTATTCGCCTCGTCTTCATATCCTTATGGAGATTTCGATGCTCCCCAGGTCAACGGCGTGAGAAAGGATCGAGTGTCCTTCTCTTTGCTAAGGAGCTGATGTCACTAAAGTGGAATTTGTGCCCTCTCTCGTCTAAATCTGATAATAGCGCGTCCTGTAAAACTCCCGAAGAAGACTGATGGGATGGATGGTTCATGGAGGGGTTAGGGTAATGAAACTAATTGAGCGGTGTCCTGTTTCCGAAGGGGATTCGGTTACTTTGTCTCATCACTGCAGGGGAAACCGGGACCCGGCCTGTATGTCGCTCATAACGGGATACGAGATGTCGAGGCAGAGACGATATAAAGACGAGAAAATTGCACGATGAGTGCCGCGATGTTTTTTGGTCACTGCGTTCAGTGTAACGGCCAAAGTATTATATGAGCCAGTGCTCGAGAGGCGATAGACTTTAAAAAATGCTGCATGAATTTGTTCTCAGGTTTCAGAGTGTGGAATCCGTCCGGAGCAGATAAGGAGACTGAAAGTGCTCACAGATGTAGCACCAAAGACATGCGGTCCAGTATTTGGCAGAGTGACCCTCTATTCTGCATGAAACACAAGGAAACGGGGGGGAAGAGAAAGGGAACGAACCCAAACTCACGAGCCAACGAAAACTGTTTGGCTTCATTAATTAATAATTCAAACAGAAAATTCAATTTGTGGTTTACAGCGAAAGATTCCATAAATGTTGATCCTTTCACATTCAGTTATTTTATTTGATGTTTGGATTGGTTGTTCTTTCATGAGGCTCATACGATTCTATTTAATGCTATAAATTAGCATAAACTAACATTGAGAGATCCCCCCCTAACATCTGGACAGTGGGCTGCGGCAGACATCTGCTTAAAATCGTGCCAGTCATTTCTGTGAAAAATAGTATTTCAGCACGGAGCCGTCTGCCAGAATAGATTTAGAAATAGTTTCCTCTTCACCGTCTTCTTGCTTTTTGCAAGGTGACAGTTTCTGGAGCGTCGGGATGAATCTTCAGCAGGAGGCTAAATGCTAAAGCAGCTTCACACTCGGCTTTATTTATGAAGCACATTCAGCCACGAGGCAATTCAGAGTGCTTTTATATATAAAACATCAGAAGCCAAGTGTTGAAGTGATAATTAAAAGAGTCATTTAAGAAAACAGATGAAAGAAGCCTCAACGATTTCTTATCCTATGAAATCAAGTGAGAAGGTGAAAGGATATTAACATGAAGTCTACGGATGTGGAAACTCCTCCGCTGACCTGCCGGGTCTCTTTGCACACCGTGAAACCGTGCTTTTCTTTCACACCGACCTGTAAATGAAGAGCAAATAGAGCCGGGTAAACGGTGCGTCGTCGGCACACAGGTGTGAAGGACTCTGCAGACCGATCGTCCAGACAAAGACGGCGTTTCAAACGCCGCCAAGTCTTCCCTCTCTGGGTAGTTTCTAAACATCTAAAAACATATATCCTCCATCCGTCTCTCTGAATTAGATTGTTTCCGTTTTTCCATGCAAATAGTTAATCATTATTCAGTTAGTGATGGTGTGGGCTCAGTGGTAGCAGCGGCTAAGTCACTAAAGTCAGGATTAAGAGGTGTCACAGTTTAAAGTGTGACCGTGTTACCTGGTGACTTTCAGTCGAATGTGTCTGGAAGCATCCAGTGATTTCTTGCTGGTTTCTCTACCAAATATGTATTTATACACATTTATACATGTATTTATCTGGCTTTGTTGCTGAATGCCTTATTGGCTGATAAGATGATTTGATTTCTTCTTAAATAAAAACATTGTTACTCCTAGATCGTTAAATCAAACCATCAACAACAATCTTATCTCCCATACAATGAATGGTTAGACATATTGTCAGACGCTCTCTCTTTCTGTGTTTTTTTATAGAAACTGAATGAATGTGCGTAACTCCCAGGGCCAAACCCTGCAGCAGGACACAGGAGGCAGTTATGCATGAACTCAGCGGCTACATGGGAGCGCGGCAGGACGTAAGCAGGGGGTCGGGGTGTTGATCGCCACCGAAGCTGTGGCTGGGATTTTTAATGACTGACCGCGGCGAGGTTAGGAGGAGGTCCATTGTGTCCCGATCGCCGGCGTCTTCGCCACGCACATGGCCACGCTTTTCATGTCCAGCTGCTCCCACAACAGATGGAGGAGGACAGGGAGAAAAACAGGGGGTTAGGGGGGGTCTCGGACTGTGGAAAGAACACATCCAACATTTGAATTTAGGTGCTTATTTAACTACTTGGTCTGATTGCGTCCATAGATTTGATATGAAATTCTCCAAAGGACAACAACTCATCTGCATATTTAAACATGCATTCACAGTGATGCAGTGGGGAAGTCTCATGCTGATTTCTGTTACTTATGTGTCTTATCAAGTGTCTTCAAAAAGGTGTTTTCTCTAAATGACTTCTGTCTCAGTCAGAATATCTCCAGGAGCTTTTACCTCCAGCAAACGTGAGTTTCATTCCTCTTTATTTCTGAAGCTTTTTATTCACACATCATTTATACTCTCACTTATTCAATATTTTATAACTACAAACATGGTACAATGGTTGTTTTTTCATGTCTGTTGACAGCATCGTCTGATTAATGGAGTGATTCAAAGAGATATCCAAAATCCCTCCCTCACTAAAAAACCTCTAATATCTCTAATATGTCAACAATCTGTCAGTTCAATAGTTTAGAGCCTGCCTTTAGCCAGTGTTGTGGAAAAACCCTGGTTCAGGGTTGTGTAATAGTGATACTCATACATGCTGCTTTAGCGTTTTAAAGGCTCTAAATGAATCAGACGACCGAGCCTTCGTTGCTTCGGTCTCGATGGTCAGCTGATGTGCTGCTTTCACTTTTACACCGTGAGCTTTAACTTCTTTCTATTTCTCTTTAACTTGTTTTAATGCTCACTTTGAAATTCAGATCCGATGTCGGGATCGGGGGGGACACTAAAGCGTTTTTTTTGTTTGTTTTTGCCCATATGCAACTCATACCATGCCACCATTAATCACAACTTCATAGAGGCTCGTCATATCATTCAAAAGGTACTGCACAGGGAATCAGTTATTGTGCTCACCTTTCTAGTTTATTATTCCTAAACAGTGCGTATCACTGCAAACTGAACTCTTATATTAATAAATCATCATTTTAAATGTCTGCTCATGTTCTTATCTTTCTTATCTTATCTTACCTCAACCCTCCATTTCAATCATTTCTTCAAGTCTGAAAATACATTTGATGAATTTTGAATAATTTAGGGTATTTTTTATTTGGGGGGACAATTTGGAAACACACACACACACACACACACACACACACAGACTTCTGTGCTAAGCTAGCTACTGAATGTTAACTGAATATAAACACGCAGATTTTGCTTTTTCAATGATTTAATGCTTTAAAATCATTCAGACAAACGAGGAAATTGTTGGAGATAGAAAGGAGAGAAAAGGAGACAGAGCAGGAAACGGGATGGCCAACCGAGCTGAAGCTGTGTGTGTGTGTGTGTGTGTGTGTGTGTGTGTGTGTCGGTCCTCCCCTCGTGCAGAGCAGCCAGCCTGGACTCGGGGTGGGACATGCAAATCCAGTCTGCCGGCCCCTTCAGAGGCAGCAGAGCAGCACGCTGCTTCTCACACACACACTCGCGCCGAGCGCAGAGGACTCGGGGGTTCGAGTCCAGTCGGCAGGTCTGCATGTGTTGTCAGCGTACGGAGCTGAAGCTTTTCCTAGAGACTCCCTCTCTCTCTGTGTCTCCCGTTCTCCCCCTTGTCTCTCCTCCAACACCTCTGTGTTGTTTCCCTTCTTGCCCTCCCGCTCCGGCCTCACTCGTCCCCCCTCGCTCCGGCCGATGAGTTCAGACTAGAGCTCAGTGTGTGGAGATGCTGCTGATGGTCCAGCTGTTTGGGCTCCGCGACTCCTTCGGGGCCCAGTGAGGAAGAAGACTTTAACACTCTGAGGGGAAACCAACTCTCCTCTTCCTCCCTCAGCAGCCTGTTGCACTTTTCCAAGACTCTGGAATTATCTGATCGTTTAAAGACTTAACCAAACCAAACCATGAGGACCCAGTTGTGTCACCTGGCGGCGCGGCTCCTTCTCGTAGGCGTGTTGCTCTCTGTGGCGGAGAGTAAAGGAACGTTCTACGGCGGCCATGTCAATCCGTTCTACGGGAACAGATACAACCTGTTCAAGGCCGGACTCAACCCGCACCACTCGCCAAACAAGCCCATGACCCGCCACAAGTAAGTGCTGACTTATGACTTGTGTCCCTGTATGTCACTGGTGCTCCTGCACGCTTGCAGGGGTGTTGGTAAAGCCCAACTCTCCCCGAGAGAAACACATGTCACCAGCGAGTTGCAGAAATGTGGTTTTGGTTAGGGCATCGGCTCGGTAACGGATCCCTGAATCGACTCTCTGTTTGGCCGATACTCGCCATCAGCGCTTCTCTCTGGTTCACACCTAAAAACATCTGTGGAGCGGCAGGAACATCACAACAATGGCACGCTGCATGAGGAAAACAAAGGCGTTATTATTGGTATCGGGGTGCTGAGCTGATGACAAGAGTATTGATCCCTCAGAGGGACGTGTGTGTGTGTGTGTGTGTGTGTGTGTGTGTGTTACAGCTGGGCAGCCGCTGACAGAAGGGAGTGGTACAACTAATCTCCAATCAATAAGCTCAGCTGAGTTTGCACTGAGGTAGTTGTTGAAGGTAGAAGTTCAGATGAAGGATCTTCTTCAGGCATTTCTCATGCTTCTGTAGCATGTTTTTTGCAGACGAGAGGAAAGAAAATATCCTAAATATGTGTTTATTTTACTACTTTGTCGATTTGCTTCTGCAGATTTTCTCCTTACAAAAAGGTACCGTTTAGTTATCAATTTCACCCTATTCACCTGTAATGTCTTCAAAATGTCTGAAGACTCTTCTGAAGGTTTTAAATGAGGGGTTTGTTCATAAATCACTCACAAGCTGATTTATAACACATCATTACTAAAAACATGGTGAAAAATGATTATTTCTTTTCAGATTCATGGAGTGAAACAAGAATCATTTTGAATGTCATCCAGCGCTCAGATTTACGTTCAGGAAAGATATGTAAACGACCACATATTTGATAAATTAATGCCTCATTTTTTACATTTTAACAAAAAAGAGTTGTTTTAATGCATGTAATGAATTGGGGGGGTGAGGTCATCTTCAGTGATCTGTGATGTCGTTGTTGTCAGGACAGTCAAACTGCACGAGCAGATGGAAATAACGATCCAAAGCAAAGCATTAGCGGTTTGAAAGCCACGGAGCCGTGAGACCGATGTGGATCCATGTTGGCCCGGATGGACGTGGTGATGCTTCGTCTGCAGGGCTGTTTGTCTTTTCCATCCCGTCTCGTTTGCTCTGCTTCCCCCAGAGAGCCGTTATGTCTTCGGACAGCTCTTCAGATACCTGCTGCCTCGGTCCAAAGGCCGCAGGACGCCGCTCTGTTCACCCTCACCACCAGGGGGACGGCCCATCGATCTCCACCTCCGATCACATATCACCTTCATTTTCAGTCAGCTTGTCGTGTTAATCGTCACTTTTAACGAGCCAGAAATCCCCACTCGTCACCCGACATTTGTAAAATGAATTTTATGGTTTTATTTATGAGGTGGATATCCCATCTTCACAGGAAGTGAGGTTTTAGTCGACAAAGTCACTTAGTTGGGGAGCGTACTTGACGTTAACTTCACTAACGACTCGTGAGTATCGGCGTGAATATCAACGCAATGCAAAAACCTTTACTTTTAACTTTGCACAGGACACGAACAGCGGTCTCCTGGATGAAAGTCCGTTATTTACTGCACACGATGCGGCGATCATTTCTCTCTCCTGTCATTGTTTGCTCGTATCTGATATGTCAAACTGCTGGCGGCATGTGACAGCGGCATCGCTTAACGTTTCCACGCCAAAGACGTTTATTTATATTCACCCACGCCACTTGGTGCCAAACACATCTCCACGCCTGAAATACCAAGACCGCCGGATTAACCGCCGGATTAACCAGTCAATGCGATGGCCGTTGAAGAAAGGTAGCTGATCGGTAATGACAGATGGTCGGCAGGTCACCGGTAGCCGGTGATATTCTCTCCCGGCGGGCCCCGGAGACGCCGTCAGACCACCATAGCAGATATATGAGCTCAGTTGTTGTCAGCCTGACTGGTCAGTGGAAATAGAGACTTAAAAATAACACGTGTACTGTGTGTGTGTGTGTGTGTGTGTGTGTGTTTGTGCTTTCACAGCTTGTAAATACAAACTCCTGTTTCTTACTGACACAAAGTCACATGTTTTTTTGTTTTGGTGGGCGGGGGGGTATTTAAAAGATTCTCAGCTGTTGCACCACAGACTTTTTTTTCTTTCTTCATGTTGAATTATCTGTGTTTTGGCAGGAAAGCGAGTCATTTGATTTCACGGCCGTTCCTTTCACTCAGTGCTACATAGAGGTCTCTCTGTATAATAAGTCACTACCTGTCACAGCTTTATTACTTAGAAGCCTATATGGAGCTCCAACTGTGCCGGGGGGTTCCATCCGAGGCCTTTTGGCATATATTCATCCAAAGAAATCACATTCGGACATTTCATAATGATGACATATTCTTTAATCTCTTCGTATTTTCTTTGAAGAAATTCCAATGTTTTATTCTTCCTGAAGAAACGAAACATGACCATATGCTTACATCAGCTAGTATCAGCCAATAATATCATGACATCCATCCATCAATCAATCTGTAACTTTTAGTAGAGCAGAGCAGGAGACTGTTGTGAGCTAATCTTCTCAACGATCCAATCAAATGCCTCCCAATGTGAAGTCCCGCCTCCTTCCCTGTTCCACTCTGAAATACGTGGTAGATCGCTCGACCTCGACCGGACGTCTATGGGTTTGTTCGAAGCTTTTTGGTGATACATGAAAGTAAACTTAAACAAAATACAACGCAGCTTTGTCGCGTGCAGACGTAGTTTTTAGGAGGTCGAGCTCTACTATAACACGCTGCTTCACCACAAAATGCAACAACAACAGGTGAAACCTGATCCAAGAGCCACATATCCATCAGAAACGAGTGTTGTATAAATCAATTAGGATCCCAGCAGATGCCACATGCCTTCGCTGATCAGATTAGAGTCATGTCCTTGGGCTTCTCAGTGATGTATGGGACAGAGATCAGGTGGGGATTGGAGGCCAGGGAGTTGGTCGAGGTCAGAGGTCATGGGTTACTGTTGTAAGTTTGTGTTGAGTGGCCGCTGGAGGAACAAGAATGGAGGCGGTCTCCTGCTAAGGGGTCACAGAGGCTGGGCAGTAAACTCCCAAGCTCTTCACCAACACTCGGTCATCTGACCTGCTGCTTTCACCGACCGCTCTGCTAAAATGTTTTTACCATCTAATAGGCTGGATTTGTTATAATCAAATCCCCCGTGAAAGCATTGGTGGAAACAAGGCTGTACTGGCATTTTCCCTGAAACCTCACTTGGTCTTGAGGTTTGAACTTGGTGGTCCAGCTTCCCATGAATATCGATCCCTACTCCCATCCACATTCAGGTTCCTGAACCTTCCATGGACGCCACGGCGGATCATCTATTTCCATCTAGTTGGAAACCTGCGAACCCGTCGTCTATCAGTCTGATGACAGGTAAGCCTCTGGGATTAAGGGGGCTGTATTTCTGGGGCTCTGGTGCGTCACCAGCAGATATCCAGGGTGCCAAGACCCGCTTTTTCCGTACATCGCACATTATTTACAGTCAGATGAGCAACTTGAGATGCGAGACGGGAGTCGGAGTTGAGAGACGACTTATACGTTTTACAAGTAGCTAGTTTTACAAGCTAATTTTAAACCAATAAAAAGCTAAATCAACATCAGGCGGTAGCCGTTGGGTTCCCAGATTGCATTGCAGCCAATGGATTTGGCCTCTTTTTCTCTGAACAAGGCCGGTTTACCCTCATTCAATAAAAACCTGCTGGAATGTAATTGGTCAATACTACTTGGACTACAAACGGACCGATACCAAACTCTTGTTCGTTGCCTTCAGGATCTGCATATGAATCCGATCAGGAAAATCTGGGAGGAACGAGGCAACTCCACACAGAAGGGTCCTGCCCAGACCGGGGTTAAAGAGCTCAGACATCCAGGGGGGCTCAAAGTAGAGCCACGGCCTCTCGACCTCTTTTGCCCTCGACGTTTAACCCGCAGAGTTCTAGGTCTTAATGGGAAATGGTGTTCGCTGATGTCGAATGAGGTTTTCCTGACTTCTTGTGGTTTCCCTTTGGCCATCTATAACTATTATATGGTCCCTGAAGTTTTCTTGCTTTGGTTTGTTCAGCAGCCAAACGCATTCCTGTTGATTCCGTTCCCGTGCTCATTCAACACAATGATCCCAACAAATATAACAATTCCTTTTGAAACCCCCCGTTTATTTCCAGAACACAGAGAGCTATTCTTACTGAAAGAAGATTATGCGCTTTGGGAAATGCTTGAGGATAAGTAATTGGTGTGTTTTTTCACTACCGGCGTTTGAGCCTCTTACTGTGAAAAACGGAACAAAACAACGTCCAACAACTCAAACAATCTATAATGGATATAAATGATTTGAAATTGTAAACACGTCTACGTGGGTTTATTGCTGCAGTGGGGATAAGCGGCTGATCACACATGTAAAAGTAATGGCCAGAACCGGCATCGGAGCTGACTGTGTCCATGAATGTCAGGGTGATCCCCTTTAGGTCTACAGCTGGGACTATTACGTCTTTCCTTTAACCCCTAATCAGTAGCCATGAGAGCAACGTCTGTCAACCCTGCACCACAGGGCCTTCAAGACCGGGCCAGTTGGCGAGAGATCGGTTTCATTAAAAGCATATATGGAAAGAGATGGGCCCTGGAGGAGAGTTGTTAGCCCACAGACACGGTTGTTAAAGGTCCTATTAAAGATTGCATGCTTTTTCTATCTGGCCTGGTCCGGTCATAAATCTGTCAGAGGCAACAGCAGTGGCCTGGGTTCAAACGGTCAGGAACCCTGCAGGTGAGAGAGCGGTCAGTAATGGGGAAGGCGAGGCCTTCAGTGCCACGACGAAACGTCCGGGTTAAAAACAGAGCTGAGAGCACCGCTATGCTTAGATAAGTAAACAGAGAATACCTGCAGTTCGCAGATTTTCTTTTTTGCAGGAGGTTATGAGAAAAAGGTTGGGAGGGGGGAGGTACTGAAAGGTGAGTTATTTTGGGCCCAGCAGAGGACGGAGGTCTAGCAGCAATAATATTTGCCAAAAATGCTCCGCATGAGAATCCGAGATGGGAATTCTGCTTTCCCCCGGGGAGGCTGTGAAGCGATTTAGGAACTGTAATGCTATACTGGAAATATTTACAGTGGGACCAGACTAGCAGTCAGAAAATGACACGCTCCAATGACAGAAAAAAGACAATATTTTGGCGTTAAAAGGAGGAGGAGGGGGTGTCAGGGAAGGGAGGCCGGAGAAACAGTTAAGTGGGGCTTTGCCAACATGGCAGAAGGAGCCTGTTTTGATGTTGATTGGGGAGGACGGAGGTCAGGTGGAGGTGGGAGCTGCGCAAGAGAGTTTAACACGCTGATGGAGTTGAGTCAGTGTTGAGTCAGCTGGGCTTGGGTGTTTCAGAGAGGGTGGGGATCAACTGGAGGCTTTTTTTCTTTCAGAGTTTGAGTTGTTTACAGTCGGATTCAACTAGAAGGTTCCATTTAACACACAAATATTATTATTTCATGGAAATGTACAACAGTGTAGAGAATATGCAGGAAGCCAATTAGCATTTTTGTGGATCTATACTGTGAATTAGGATAAGAGCCCTTCGAGGCCTCATTTAGTTTTGACCACACAAGTGGAACGTAATCACATTATTTAACAAGGCTGGTGAGTTCAGCTGCAGTTAGAGGCTTTTAGGCAATGTCGGTCCACCAGCTCACCAACATCTTTACTGTCATGATATTTGGTACACGCATCGGGATAAATTGCTGTAATTTTGGGGTCAAAGTTCCTTTTCGGACTCAGTTCACTGAACATCCCTTCTTGCCTGCTGTAGACACAGAACCATGGCAACCATTGCTGACTAATTAAAAACATATACTCCGTCCAGCAAAGTGGGATCTTTGCACTATTGCCGTTACAGAGCTGTCCACCATCTGCTGTTCTGAACGGGCTTTTGGTTTCATATTAAGGTTTAGGACACATTAAAGAATCTCCCTTCGAAGGTGGATTCTGGTAGCTGAATATTTTGCATTCTCATGCCGTTGTTTTTTCCACGCCCCCACACAAAGGCCTTAAGCCTTGTTAGTCTTTATTAAGAATGTTGGAGCCTTCCCATACCTCTGACCTTTTCCTTTCTGGGTCGCTCAGGTCGTCTGACCAGATGCCTTTTGCTCCGTCCCCAAGGGCAAAGTCAGAACGAGAAGGCTCAGTTATTTGCTGTTGCTGCCCGTCAGTTAAGCAATAGTTCACCTGCCTTCGCTCAACACCTTTATGACTTGAGAACTCAATACTCCTTGACGAGTTCAACAGCTCGACAATATCACCGTGCAATTACATATCAAAGCCGGGAATCTGTGTCTCATCCACCAAGTACGACTGAGATAAAAGCACACTGTTGATTGGTTGGCTGCTCTTAGATCCCGAGATACTGGAACCCCTTCGCTTTGGGCCTTGTACCGGACCGTTGTGGTGAAGACGGAGGTGAGCCAAAGGCAAAGCTCTTGATTCAGCAGTTTGTCTATGTTCCGACCCTCACCTGTGGTCATGATCTTTAGGTAGTGACAGAAGGAATGAGATTACTGCTGACCTTCGTAGGGTGGCCAGGCTCAGCTTTAGAGATCCATGCAGCTCCTTTGGGTGGTGCTGAGCCTTCTGGACGCCTCCTTGTAGAGGTTTTCAGGGCACGTCCAAGAGGCCCAGAATACGGCGGAGGGATTTTATATATCACCTCGTCTGGGAATGCCTCGGGGTCCCCCAGGAGGAGCATTGCAGAGGTCTGGAATACCCTCCTTAACCTTCTTAAACCAACGCCCCCCAATGACTTTTCTTATCATTTACCGTGCTGTGTGAGTTTTGTTTTTAAATGCAGTTTGCTGATTTTATTTCTCACCATCTATCGCGGTTATGTCTTATGTTGCCCCAAAGCTAGTTGCTTCGTAAACGCAGGTCGTGAAGTAAGTTTGTAAAGTTTGACTTGACTTCAGTGACTTTTACTGTCTGGCACGTAGTGGCCCGTCCTGTGTGGCCAACCGCTCCCAAATGTCACCAACGAGTCCTAAAACAAACAGCAGAAAGTATTTATACTCCATAAAAAAAAAACAGTCTCCTTGTGCTGCATTGGCCGAGGGATGAGGTGTGAAAATAGCGCCGAGCACGCCAGCACGCCCCTCTAATGCTCTGATGTCAGATCATGCTGGATCAGGACTTCTCATCCCCCCATTTAGTCTGCTCCAGGACTGGAGTTCCTTCACACACACACACACACACACACACACACACGCAGACAAAACAAAGTCCTCACCGACCCTGCAGCGCTGACCGCTCGCATATTACAGGTTCATATTTCTGTGGATGAAGCGTCGGGTAATCCTCGTCCTGCGGAGCTGTGTGGTCTTGGTGGATGTGATGAAAGCGCTGCGATGCATGTTTTTAATATGTGCACACACACACACACACACACACACACACACACACACACACACACACACACACACACAAGTGTGTCTCTGGACTTGAAGCTCAACATTCGTCCTATAAAAGATCTGTTTTTACACAGCGGAGGAGGTGACCTGCAGTTGCCCCGAGCGACGCCGCGGCGCAGAGGGACGGGATTTATCTCAGCGCTCCACTTTGATTCTCACATATGCCAGAACCCTCCGCCTGTAAGACCCCGAGGATAAAATATCACTCAGGACCCAAATGACATTGACAGATTTGTGAAAACAGGCAGACTGGGGGAGAGAGAGAGGCAGAAACAGAAACCAGGACTTTTTTGTTCTATCCCGATGTCCATCTGGATTCCTGCCTCTGCAGCCTCCCCACCCAGATGTGCACCTGACAAACAAACCGCTGGTCGATTTCCACCCTGCAGACGGTAACATGAGGAGGGGTCACACACTTACTGCGCTGTACACTCAGACACGCTCTCCATCAGCTGTCACAAACCCTTGTGTGCTGATAGAAGTGCTTCCCAACTCCTGCATGCACAAGAAAAAAAGCCTATTGAAGCCTAATAAATCTGTCATATGAGAGGAGGGAATCATACACTTTGAAACACTTTCTGAGATTTTACACTGTAGTACTTAAACCACTCACCGTAGGGCTGATAATCTCTGGATGGAGTATCATAATGTGAGTTTGTACAAATCTACTTTTCACATGTCAAGAAAATTAAGAAGAAATCGTTTGTTTTGGCAGCGGAGGCCTGTGTGTGTTCAGATATGTTTCCCACCTCGGGGATGGGAAAGAACAAGAGCCTGCAGGTGGGGATGCTGAAGAAAAAAGAAGCAATGCATGAAAGCATAGCAGAGTCGTAACAGCAGCATCAGCAGAACCGAGCAGGAAACGCTGGAAGGGAACTGTGTCATTGGGATGCAGAACCACTTGTGTCTCTTAAAGCCTTCATTTCTTATTGTG
The DNA here is from genome assembly GCA_029853015.1 of Chelidonichthys spinosus. Taxonomy (NCBI): domain Eukaryota; kingdom Metazoa; phylum Chordata; class Actinopteri; order Perciformes; family Triglidae; genus Chelidonichthys; species Chelidonichthys spinosus. The sequence continues at coordinate 1,154,211 of CM056829.1, read as the reverse complement.
AAGCACGACATCGGCGTGTGTTTTCTCTTATGTAAATGTGCTTTTGTGGGCGGGGCCTAGGTGATAGCCTCCAGCTAACACGTAACCATGACCATGAAAGCAGCACGACCATGCCTCTGCAGCCGTTCTCCATGAGAAAACAATGATTCCAGCTCGGAGTCGGCCGCCGCCGCCGCAGCCAGTAAATTGGCCGTGTGATTTTAAAGTGCTTTAAGGACTCCCATCACACCACATCAGTTCAGGTCATAACCGCCACTTCCTCCACAACGCAGGCCTGGCAGCAGCTCGGCAGGCTGGTATGAAAGGACCTCTGTCATTCTGACTCCTGGCCTTTTCCTTTCACCGCCATTAACATATGTCAACACACACACACACACACACACACACACACACACTGTCAACACAGTCAGCGGTTTGTAGGAAGCAGCAGCAGCGGTTTCTCACCGACTCTGACAGGCTGCTTGTTAGCCCTCTGAACCTGTTAACTTGGCATGTGGACTCTCCCGGTCCGCCCCCCAGTGTCCCTCCCCTGCTCCTCCAAAAACCTCGTATTTGTCCTGGAGCAGCTGTGGAGCAACGTTAAGTACCGCATGGGTTTGCTGAAAGCTCCCCCCTGAATGTAAGAAATGCTTCACATGTGAGCCTGAAGAGCAGATCATCGTTTCCTGTGTTGCACCGGGGCCGGGGGGAACTTTCAGCCGTTGCTATGGCGACGCTGGCAACGAGGCGGGAGGACGGAGAAAGTTGGTCCAGCATGATGCAACAACCGCTCAAAGACGTTATCGTGATGTTATTATGTGTTGGATGTATCTGGGAAACAGGCTCTCCCGTCTTCATAAATTATTTCATCTCAAACCGATGAATGTCTCGATAAAAACGATTCCTGCATTTTTTTTGTAGTAGAAGGAAACAAAAGACCGGACACGAATCAGCAAATAACCTCTTTCATCACTCTGATTGATGCCAGAGGTCCATAAAAAAAATGCGCTTTTGAAATTAAACACCTAAATCACTCGACATAAGTTACCCATTTGCAACATCAGAAAACCTGATCTGGTCTAGAAATCACATTCCCACGCAACAAGCTGCTCTGTGTGACGCTTCGATGGAGACGTGGACGTATTATCTGTGTCGGTGGTGGAAAGACAAAACAGGGTTTGAACCAAGTGGTCTCACTTTTTAAGGCAAATCCTTAGATTTGAGTAGTTCTGTTGCCTCAACCCACCTATGTCTGTAGCATGTTTAGTTTCTGTTCATTGATCACGTGTTTCAAACTGAGGCCGCTGGTCTGAAAAAAAAGAAAGAAAAGATGATTGAGAGTGCATTTTATGTCTATGGGGATGTAATTTAGTGGGTTGGGTTATAGTTTGCAAACCAACATTGCAATTTGAAATGTTATTAAAATGATATTATTTCAAGATTACATGATAGAACAATTCTGTTTGTGCAACAATTATAGAAAAAAACTGTGTTTTCAATAAGGCAACAAAGAGGCAGTAACATCAGTGATGAAGTACGGTGAAACTACTTCTAGGAGTATACAAATACACATAAAACACACAACGGAATAGAGAGACAGAAAACAGAACAGTTAAGCCTCCACACAGAATTAATGTAGTCATATGAAGGAAGGAAATAATCTCATCACATCTGCCGGAGGCTTTAAAGGGACAGTTCACCGCAAAATAAAACAAATCATATTTAACTCAGAGTTTATCCATCTAGATAATTTACTATGAGTTGTGTTGAAGACCACCAAAGTACATAAACATAAAGGGACTATATGACGCTCAAAGCACTGAAAGTCTCTTTCACGTCACTCAAAAGACCCTGTGAGCATTTTGATGGAGGAACTATTTTCCTCCATCCGTGAGGAGTTTTAATGAAACAGACACTTCCTGTGTAATCTCTTTACAGTCGGCCTTAATGACTTGTCTGTGTCTCCACAGAAACCACTGCGCCTACGTGGTCCAGAAGAACATCACGTGCATCATGCAGGACGGAGTGGCCACCTACGTGAAGGCGGAGTACACCACCAAGTGCATCTGGGGTCAGAAGTGCCCCGTTGTCATGTAAGTGTAAAAGAAAAGAAAAGGGAATGCACCTGAAAGTGTTTAGTTGGGGGTTTATTGCTGCAGGAGGGCCTTCAGAGGGGTAGGATCCAGTCTGTATCGCTGCTGCCCTCTAGTGGTCACTCTTAATAAAACACATATTAGTCAGTGCTTGGATCTGGATGAGGATGTCTCTGACCAGCCCTCCTACACCGATGAGATTATAAGTAACATCCAACACACTTGATTGAACTAAACCACTATGAGAGAATCCATCGACGTGTCCATTCAGACGCCGTGACCTGCTCGATGTGATTCTGTGTAATCTGCCTCTCAGGTCCTTTTACGTTAAGAAGACGGATGAATGGTGGACGTGTGACTGAGAGTTTGTAGACCAGAGAACAGTGATGTCGGTGCTGCTGACCCTGGTTCAGTCCTCTCATGCCTCATCCTTTCTGTTCCACTCTGTCTCAATCTCCTAATCTTCCTCTAATCCACGTATAATCCAGAGAGAACAACTTCATCCCTTTATCTCCACTCGCCACCTCCCGTTCGTCCACCCGGCTCGCTGCTCTTAATTAGTGAAGACAAACGTGTCCAAGTGGAAGTTCACACTTCAGTCTTCCTTTCTTTTAAACCACTGCGAACTCCTGAACGCATCACTGCACAATTTTATAAATATTACACCATATACTTTATTCGCTTTACTTTAAATGCTTAATTTCAAAATGTGTGTGTATGCATGTATGTAGTGCATAATGTATATACTTGTATATAGTGCTGCATTTGATTTTACTATACTACTATATATATATATATATATATATATATATATATATATATATATATACATTAATGTACTGGTGTATGTTAAATATAACAAACCCCATTTCTGATTGTGATCCTGCCATCGCTCCTGGTCCAGCTCAGTCCTGGTCCAGCTCAGTCCTGGTCCAGCTCGATCCCGGTCCAGCTTGATCCCGGTCCAGCTGGATCCCGGTCCAGCTGGATCCCGGTCCAGCTCGATCCCGGTCCAGCTCGGTCCTGGTCCAGTCCACATGTGAGACTTCGGCGACATGACAGATGCAACATGGTCTGATAAACCTGGTTTTCCTTCATGACCCGGCAGGTACAGGACTTTCTACAAGCCCAAGTACAAGGTGGGCTTCAAGGCGGTGACGGAGCTGGAGTGGAGGTGCTGCCCCGGCTACTCCGGAGAGCACTGCTACGACGGACCCACGTCGCTGCCTGACGTCATGGTGCCACCGTTTAGGGGCACGGGTTTGCCCCATCGCCCGGGTGTGAAGGGCTTCCCCCACGGCCCCAGACCCCCCATAGACCAGAAGCCAGGAGGAGGCCAGCTGGAGCCGGGCAAACCCGTCCCCGGCGTTCCCGACCACAGACAAATCCCCACGGGACAGCTGCCTGCTGGGAACGGCAAACCCAACTACGGTGAGTCCACACACCAACCGATCTACAGTGAAGCCCCGCCCCTCTCTAAAAGAACGCCCTCCTTTCTGTCTGATCCTGATACAGGAACCAGGTTTGGGATCTCGGGAGTGACCGGAGAGCGTCTGGACCGGATGGAGGAGGACGTGCGGCGCCTCACCCAGGGTCTGGACACTCTGAACGGGATGGTGGCCGGCCTGGAGGACCGGCTACGCACATCTCTCCGGGAGGACACCAACAAGATCCTGGTGTCCCTGCTGTCCAACGCTCCCCGGGGGCCCGACTCCGCGGTGGGATTCGGGGTGATCCCGGACGGAACTCCAGATGGAGCGGAAGGAGAAGGCTTCACCGGGTTTGGAGACTTAGCGGGAAGGGTGACTGAGGTGAAGGATGACCTGCGAGCCAAAACCCACATCTTAGAGGAGATCCAGGTACGGTGTTGATGCGGTTTCTGTACACGTAGACCAGGTTCTCCCCCCTCTTCCTTTAAATTCATCCGTCTTCTCCCGTGTCCTTCAGGGGATGGTCCTGGGTCACGACGGCCAGCTGAAGAGGCTGCTGGAAGGAGCCCGAGGCAGGCCGATCCCCGAAGCCAGCGCCACCATCCACCTGGACGAGATCCTGGACGCCAAGCTGGCCGGCGTGCGCGCCGAGATCCTGGACGGCTTCGAGCGCCGTCTGACCGGCATGGAGAGCCACTGTGACGAGAAGATCGGCGCGATGCAGAACCAGTGCCACCGGGAGCACGTGGACGGCCAGGAGCAGATGCAGCAGTCCCTGGACGGGAAGGCGACCGGGATCAGGGAGGAGCTGGGCTCTCTGCAGGCTCAGATCCAGGGTCTGACCCTCACGGAGAGCTGCTGTGGACAGGTACGACATGGATCAGCATGGAATAAATGTACGAGCAGAACAGTTAGCTTTGAAGGAAAAGATTTTGGTCAGTTAGTGGGTGCCAAAGTCTTTTTAAATGGTTTCCAAAGAACAGAGAGCGAGAAAGAGCGTTGTTCTGGCCGTGATTGTGTCTCCTGAATGTTTGTGTAATATGTATCAGATGGATGATTTTAGAACAGAGAACGTCCTCGGCTGTCAGATTGAGGTGACAAGCTCATCAAACAGTCTGAGAGCAGCATCCTCCGGTTGTCATGGTGACCAACAACAAAACAATCTCAAACAAATGGTGAGAAGCCAAAACAGATAATAGAAGTAGATCATAAAAAAGAAAGGGCGATGCAAGTCGATCATAAAAAACGGTGGTTAAAGAGTTGACGTCGTCATGGAAACCCTGAAATAAACGCTGGGAGGAAGCACCCTGCCAGAAAAAGGCTTAGATGGGATGACTGATGACAAACTGCTCCTTTAGCGCTGAGGGGAGCGTCTGATTGGCTAACACGTCTCTGATCGTTGCAGGTGAACAGTTTGTCCCAGCGCGTGCTGCTGCTGGAGGAGTCCGTTAAAGGTTTGACCGAATCTCAGAGGCAGCTCCAGACGGCCCTCGCCGACCAGACCATACACGTGGAGACCCTGATCGACACCCGGCTGGTGGACATAGAAGTTCGCCTCAACGCCACGGAGGGCGACGGCGTGGTGCCCCCCGGCGGTCTGGATGGCTTCAAGACCATGCTGGAGGACAAGCTGAAGACCCTGGAGGAGAGGGTGTTTGTGGCGGTGGAGGAGCTGAGCAACGCCACCGCTCCGGCGCTCCTGGAGGGTCAGGTGGTCCCGGCGCTGGAGACGGAGATCGAGTCTGTGAGGAGGAGAGTGGAGGGAGACCTGGACGGCATTCAGAAACAGCTCATAGACCTGGAGCTCCTCTGCACCTCGTCGTGCTCGCCTTCCACCCCGCCAGCAGGGGGCATCGGCGGCACTGAAGTGGAGGAGGAGTGCGAGGCGATGGGGAAGAAGATGACCGACCGCCTGGACACCCATTCTAACCAGCTGGACCGCCTGAACAACACCCTGCAGAGCCTGCTCTTCCACATCGCCCAGGAGGAGAGCGAGGGTGCCGTCCAGGGAGAGATCACCCTCCTGAAGGTCAACATCAACTCTGTGAACCGCACCCTGAAGGGCCTGAAGGACTCCATCCGGTTCATCGCCAGCGAGGTGGGCCACGCCAACGCCTCCTGGGAGCAGAGGGAGCACCAGATAGTGAACCGGGTGCAAGGCATCACCCAGCTGGTGGGCCACCAGGCCTCGCTGCTGGGGGCCGGCGAGCGGCGGCTCGCCCAGCTGAAGGGGGAGCTGGCGTCCTTGAAGAGACGGCTGTCCGGGGAGCTGCAGGGCTGCCGGAGCACGGCCATAGAGGTGCAGAGGGAGGTGAAGGACGTCGACAGCAGGGTGAGCCACGTGGAGGGCCAGTGCAGCAGCCTCGGGGAGCTGGCGGAGCACCTGGAGAGGATCCGGGCGGAGCTGGAGAGACACTCGGACTCCTACCTGGCCGAGGTGAACGGCACCCTGGCCGTGCACTCGGAGCAGCTCGCCGAGCTGAAGGGGGAGATCAAAGACTGCAGCAAGGATGCAGGCGACCAAAAATGAGACCAGTAGCATCTGAGCTACAGAACCGTTGGAGGAGAAGAGACTCCTCATTAGGATCAAGTGACTTCCTCCGCTTCTCTCTTTCAAATCCCATCTGCACAGATTCAAATGAGCTGAACCGGCTAAAAAGCCATTTCCTATCAGCGCCCCGCCCCAGTGCCTCCAGATGTTCAGGGCGTTCTTTGGTTTGGTGAAGAGACGAGAGGAGAGGGAGAATACAAAGACACACATGGTTGTATAGCTGGGTAATGTTTTCCCTGGAGATTTGATTCTATTGGGCATTTTGTTTTTTTCCCTCTGATCATGATTGTTTTCACATTTGACCTGTTTTTAACTTATATGAAGTGACTGCGTTGTTATGATGTGTACTTTAGAGATGATTAAACGAAGTGGATGACATGGGACTAATACGCTGCTACGGGTTTCTACTGACAAGCACGCTCGACATCCTCCGTGTGGACTCGTCTGGTACTGTACGTCAACTTGGTGCTATTTACGTTGTTTTGTTTTGTTTGGGGATAAACTTCTGTTTTACACGTTAAAAAAGAAGAAAAAAAGATGTATTTCTGCTTTTGACAGATGTTTGTGTGCTTCCTGCCGCATTGCTCCAAGTTGCATGTAAGTTCCAGAACTCACCACTAGGGGACAGTGACGACACATTTCATGGCATGGTAGATGGACAGAAATAAATGGTAAAACACTCCAGGGTAGCAGGGTGTTTATGGGGTTTTTTAAACATAATTTTGTCAATTCGACACAACTCTGTGCATCTCAGGAGTTTTATGATTATTATTATTGACTTTATTGTCCCTGGGGGAAATTAATTTTCACAGCATGGTATCCATCCAACAGCCGATTCCATACACAACCACACAAACCACACTCAAAACAGCGGAAAAACAAGCAATCCCACATTTCTTAGTTTCTTATTAATGAACAAACAATAACTCTGTACTCTCCACCTGTTTGCTGTGTGCCAACAAGGACGCACAATCAATTAGGAGGGAAAACACTGAATGCTGTAACACAAAGTGATGGAGCCCTTTAAAACCTGAACATGTTGAAGGGATACAACACAAAATAATGTGACCCTTCAGACTTTAATCTGCCATATATTACCATTGCAAACATTCTTATCATACTTTATCTCGTGCTTCATTTTGATAAAGATAGCGCCCCCGTCCTATTTGCGTAGGCACATAGATTCTAACCTCATGAATACAGAAACCAGAGTTTTTTTTATGTAGTCACCCTTAATAGATTTCAACATGATTTTATCAGAGGTTCTGTGTTTGGTGACGGCTTTTCAAAATAAAGCATGTGATTGAGCATAAAACCGTTTGTGGTGCTGGCGCTGAAATTCCTAACGAGGTAAAAAAGCAAAAGATGCCAATTGTTTTTTTATTGGCAGATGGAACATATCGAGGCAAAAGGCAGTAATTCAAAGAAAAATGCACGTCAAGATCCGGTTGTTACTGTACTAAAGTAGCTATCTGTATTTTTGACTACGCCTTCATCGGGATACTTTGTACTTTCTACTTTGAGTACATTTCAGACCTTGTACTTTTTCCACTTTCAAAGTTGAATCAGTACTTCTACTTTCACTTTTTTACTTTTTGAACAAGTTTCTGTAGTTCTACTGGAGTAGAGGGCGTCTGCACTCTGAAAAAACCCAACAGACTCCCTTTGTTTCACTAGAATAATCTTCGATCTTAAAATAATTGTCCAGACTGTTTCTGTGCTTCACCGGCAGCAAATAAGAGAAAATGTAAAACCAAAAGTGTCAGTCAGTGATTTATGGTTTAAAAAAAAACAACCTCCGCTGCTGAGGTCGGAAACCCCGCGTGGCGGATGAGAAGTCGACGTGTTGAAGCTGAAACTAATGAACTTCTGGAAAAACCTGCATGGCATTCATTTCTCCCCAATATCTTTTTCATCACAGCCAAACAGATTTTGAATCATGACTAAGCTGGTGTTCGGGGGTTTGCACAGTCTGCAGGTTTCACGGAATATCAGTTTTAAGACAGCAACATCTCTCGCTGATTAACTGGCTGTCAGCGCATAACAGCGGCCAGAAATGTAGCATTAATATTTGCTGCTGCTGCACAGAGGAAGCCCTTCTTGTTCAAAAAGCCCTGACTTTACTCAAAACTGCTTCATACAGAAAACTGGTAAAAAAAACAACTGGAAATGAACAGCAGAACGTCGTACTAGAGCCACCTCACAAGACTGTGGTCACATGGGGCGGTCAGGTGATAAGGTGAGGTCGTGAGGTGAAAGTGTAGAGGATATTAGTGTGTGTGTGTGTGTGTGTGTGTGGTGTGACGGCCGTGGCGGTGGGTTTAGGGTGAAGACTCAATGATAATGAATGAAGCTGAGGGAATGAGCTGTGAAAAACGTGTTGACCTTGCACCACTGGAGCACAGTCAGCAGGCTCTTCTGCTCGGCATCAGCACATCGTTTTTAAAGACGACTTGGAACGGGGGGAAGTACGGAAGCACACATCCGCCACTGTCAGAATCAATCAACAATAATGAGAAACCTTCTCAGAGTAATGACATTCCACACCAAGGCAATGTTTTGAGATGAAATGTATTTCTTTTTTTCCTTTTTTTTTTAGGTAAGTCATTATTTTGAGATGTGAAGTGAATATTTTCAGACACTGGGTCATTATTTTGAGATACTAAGTCATTATTTTGAGATACTAAGTCATTATTTTGAGATACTAAGTCATTATTTTGAGATCAACATGTTTAGATACTAAGTCATTATTTTGAGATACTAAGTCATCATTTTGAGATACTAAGTCAACATGTTTAGATACTAAGTCATTATTTTTGAGATACTAAGTCATTATTTTGAGATAGTGAGTTAACATGTTTAGATACTAAGTCATTATTTAGAGAAACAAAGTCATTAGTTTGAGATAGTAAGTCAACATGTTTAGATACTAAGTCATTACTTTGAGATACTTAGTCATCATTTTGAGATACTAAGTCATTATTTTGAGATACTAAGTCAACATATTTAGATACTAAGTCATTATTTAGAGAAACAAAGTCATTAGTTTGAGATAGTAAGTCAACATGTTTAGATACTAAGTCATTACTTTGAGATACTTAGTCATCATTTTGAGATACTTAGTCATTATTTTGAGATACTAATTCAACATGTTTAGATACTAAGTCATTATTTTGAGATACTTAGTCATTATTTTGAGATACTAAGTCATTATTTTGAGATACTAATTCAACATGTTTAGATACTAAGTCATTATTTTGAGATACTAAGTCATTATTTTGAGATACTAAGTCAACATGTTTAGATACTAAGTCATTATTTTGAGAAACAAAGTCATTATTTTGAGATACTAAGTAATTATTTTGAGATACTAAGTCAACATGTTTAGATACTAAGTCATTATTTTGAGAAACAAAGTCATTAGTTTGAGATAGTAAGTCATCATGTTTAGATACTTAGTCATCATTTGAGATACTAAGTCATTATTTTGAGATACTTAGTCATCATTTGAGATACTAAGTAAGTAATTGATAAAGTTTTTTCTGACTGAGGCAGAAATGGGCTTCCATAGTGAAGTGATCAGAAGATAATGAAACCAGAGACACCGGAGGGCCACTAGATAGGGAGGAGGCAAGCATCGATACGCTCTCTGCTGAGGAATAAAGGAGGACGCTTTTTAAATCAGATCTACAAGCAAATAACAGCAGAGATGAGTGTGGGGAAGGAAAGGCTCGAGCTGATGGACAGCGATGTGACAAGGGCAGAGCAGGCAGGGGAGGGAGGAGCGCGAGGCGGTGTCACGAGGACGGAGGAGAACGGGAAGCAGATGTGTTGACGAGCTGCAGCTCGACCCACGGCCGCATCCTGACCGGAAAGCAGGCAGGAGTCACAACAGGAGCTGGAGAAAATACACTGCCTGCTCACGCGCGCTCCAAGCACGCGCTCAAACACAAGCAGCGGCAAGCTGCGAGAGTTTAAAAGCCCAGACAGCAGCTGGATGCCCCGATGCCCCTCGGGATACGGAGTTTAAACACAGTGGACAGTCCCGACTTGTTATTTTTTTTTATTATGTTGCATGTGTGCGTGAGGCATCCAGGACGGAAGTAACACGTTTCATATTCTGTCATTAAAATTGCTAATTTTACTTTTACATATGCAAGCTGATATTTTTGTACGTTTTCTACATTTCAAGTTATTTCATGAAAACAGAAAAAAAGACAACAACCCCAGTGGTCGGCTTGCAACTATTTGATTGGCTCCTGGTGGATAGCAACGCCCACTTCCCTACTTTCTTAATGCTACCAGCTACCTCGCTAACGCTAATAATTCCCTTCTTATTTGTGGACTGATAAACAATATTCCATCGTGAAAACACACTAACATGACAGCAGACGACCAACCACGATGAGTTCAATGCGCTCTTATGTTGTGACTCCGGCCAACTGTTCTCTTGGACGGGCTACGTGAGCGCATCCTTACTGTTTATTAGCATCGATGCTCGCTAGCATTGTAAAGCTAACACGCTAGCTGGCCTCGTAAAGGTCAAGTTTCCACACATTGCTAACGTTAATGTAACATTAAGTCAGTAGTTAGCGTAGTTTGCACCGCTTTGTTTCATGAAAGTGAAAGAAATGTGTTAACATAGTTTACGAATTTAATGGAAAGTGAGTTGAATCGTATATAGAACAGAATGATTTGACTGACACCAACAGACTGAACAATAAAGTTAGTTGGCGGCCGATCCTGTTCTATTTTAACCGATGATGTACTTCATCGGTTGCAATCAGACTTATTGATCATTGTTAATGGGCATTAATGTACTTCGGCATAGTAAACCGTTGCTTCAGTCTTAATGACCGCTGATTTAATGCACTACGGGGCTGGGCCTGGCTAACATGCTAAATGCTAACACCTTCCGTGAGGCGCGTTGGGGTTTTTCCCTCCAAACGTGTGGACCTGGAGGACTACTGGGACCAGCAGGGGCCGAGTGGACTGGTTTTACTGGGACAGAAGTTGAACCCGGAGCAGATTGTGGAGGACGTCGCGGCGGGTGAGTACAACAAAAACACGGCTGGCTGGACTCTGGAGAACGTCCGCTTCGTTGCCTAGCAACACAGTCGCGCGTCGCTGTATCGTGTGTCTGCGGCGTTGTATAAGTGTTGTTCTCCGGTGATGTTTTATTCTGCTGTTGGATATAATAAGCGTGATTTTATTTTAATCTCTACCGCTTGTATTTAATGAGTTTTCGCTGTCCTGCATGTATTCTGCTGCAGCTTCTTCGCCTGAGGAAAGCGGCTGCATATTTATATAGTTGATGATCAGCTGTATGCACAGACTGTTGGCCAGAAGGTGTGTTGTTGCTCATGTTGTTCCGAACTTGCAGCCTGAAGGTGTTCTTTCATTTAACAGCAGTATCATATATCATCACACCCCTCCCCCTCCCTTTTTATTTTAAATGTAAAGCAGTGACATTTACTCAGGGTAACATTTCAACTGGCCTACTTTTTTTTAATTTTTTTTTTTACTTCACTCCATTTCCCCCCAAACAAGTACTTTTACGTGAATATAATATTCTGCCACACACACACACACACACACACATGCAACATCCCATAAGGCACTGTTGTTCTCTATTACTCAAACGCCTGATTTAACCAGAAATGAGAGCATGGGCTCTTTAATGCATGGTGTCAGCACATATATCATATAGAAGCTACACACAAAGCTAAAAAAAATGTGTAAAGCTAAAGGGCACGTCTCTCTGATTGTTTCTCAGTGCAGAGCCTGTGCGTAGAGGACACACACACACACACACACACACACACACACATATAAAGATAGCAGCACAGAGGAAGTGTGGCTGATGAGTGCAACACGATTCCGAGCCACTGAAATCTAGTTTTTCAGCTATTTCCTGATGCAGATTCCAGCTTGAGACGGTCTGCGGGGAGAATCACACTGACACAAGCGGCATACAACAGCAGACATGACATCAAAGCCTTTGAGTGGCACAACACTCAAGGGGTTTGTGCACGGATGAATGAGTGTGTGTGTGTGTGTGTGTGTGTGCACGTGTGCGCACTGGGTCTGGCGTGTGTTGTTTACACATTAATAGCTGCCCTCTGTGTGTGTGTCTGTGTGTGTGTCTGACAGCCAAGTGACACTGGTGTTAGCATACCAAAGCCTTGTGTTTCCCGGACTCCATTAAGATGTGACCACTCCAGCTGGGCTCTGTGCCTCTGCCAAGCCTCTCCGTCTCTCACACACTGCAGCTACTGTTACACAGCAGGACAGAAAGCACCGGGGACAAATGGACGTGCACATTTTTGCAGCACACTGCACGATTTACTGCCATTGCCATCTTTTTGCCTTGTGCATTTGCCGAGGTGAAGCAGCGTGCACATATTCTGTGGTATACTCCCATGCAGATATCCCCCCCTCCCCGACGCCACTTAGCATTTCCTTATTCCGAGAGCGTAATTAAATTATCAGCCGTCACTTCTGCTAACTAGCGGAGATGCGGAGTTAATGTGCGAAACGCCACAGGGCCGGAGACGCTCTTGATTCAATGAATCTTAAGTGACCGCTCGTCAGAGAATCTCGTTCTGCTGTCTGTTTTTTTTCTCTTCCTCCGATGGTGACAGGCTGGACAATCCCAACAGGCATCGCCTTTGTGTCGGGTTCCGGATGTGTAGCAACATGCAAACTGTCAGAAGTGACGAGAGTAGAAAAGGAGAAGTATCTGGTCCCGAGATGTGGGGGGGTCACATCTCTGGAGCCAACAGACAATAATCCCATGTTGGGGGCGAGGGTGTTGGTTCCCTCAGCTCAGGGTCGAGCCCCTGTCATGGCATTTAGTCTGCAGGCTACAAGCCAACTTAGTTAAGGACAGATATTTTTAGAGAACTCTCCAATGGTTCCTCTTGTTATATGGCACTAATGTGAGTAATATGCAGAAAATCTTGAGTGATGTGTCTCCCTACATCCTGTCATTACCTTTTATATGCCATGCAAAAAAGTGACGGCGGTTTGTTGAAGCCAGTGTGAACTTCCTGTCATTTCTACTGGCTCCGACTGTTGGTGCCTTTTGTTAAAGTAAAGAACTAAGGCTTTACGGCTACACGACAACACTCTCACTAACAAGAACGTTTTTTTTATTTTGCGGTATAGATTATTTAATATCGCGATAACGATATACATCACAATGCAGCATGGTTTCTGGTAGTTGAGTAAATATGTTACATGACGACACATTATTTGTGTCCTTCACAAAGAGAAAGTATTGTCTGATTTTATGAAGAACTTTTTCAAGTTAAATTATGTCTTTATTCCCGGTGTGAAAGCTCAGAAAAAGTAGCTTTTATTGCCACGTAATATTTTGTTCTGTGTAAAAGTCCTCGCGACACAAACAGGTTAGAACATAATATGTTTTGTAACAGGTTACAGTATCTATACACTGAGAGGAGAGGACAAAAGCAGTGATGCGTACTGTATCTTTACAAGTTTCATTTTATTGGTGTACTTTGACAATAACAATGATGGTATAAAAGAAAATCTCCATCATACAAATTTCAATAATCAAAAGATAATATGCCGATACACAAACAGATCCACATAAGGCTGACATCAAGTTTTGACAAGTGGCTTCAAATGGCTTCAATTCAAGGAGAATAGCTCTCCTTACAATCAGAGAGAAGATATAGATATATATATATATATTTTAAATTTAGCAATCTGTATCCTTTTTTATTTATTTTTTAAATAGTTAGCTTTCATACAAAAAAAATAATCTGTCGATGTCTTTTTACCGGGAGGATTGTGTCGCTGGTTTGGGTGCCAGTGTTTCATTGCATTGTAAGCATATGGTGTTTTTTGGCTGCCGCCTCGCTCGCCTGCAGTGCTTCTCTCTGACCTCCACGTCACCGCCGGCTGCTGTCGCTACCAAAGAGACATCGCACGCAGAAACAAGCCCACGTCATCGGCAGAGCGATGCCAACATCTGCCATGAGACGCCTGTCCCACCGCTACGCCACGTCAAGTAAAGGGAGGCCTCCGCAACGCAGAGTAGCTCCGAGGAATTTCAATTCATGGGATATTTGTGATTAATAAAAACAGAAGAACAAAAAGTATGATGTAAAAACATTGATGTGGCTGTTGTAAGCTTCACTAGCACTTAAAATGGCACCGGATAACCCCCACCCCCCACCCCCCCAAACCAAATCCATCCAAAGCCTTGTTCTTTATGCTAGCATCTGTAGTGATTTAAGACCGTATAGAATTTCTAAAACACTACACACAACTATATTTACAATGATCGTTTTCTTGATATGCACTGTTTCTTTTTAATTTAAATATTGTTGCTTGTATATATATATAGATATAAAAAAACTTGTGAAAAAAACACTGCAATAAATTAAAAAGCTTTAAGGCTGCCAGTCTTGTCAGATGCCCAAAGAATGGTCCCTTCATTTAAACTGGTACAGAATGGATCAGAGCAGGTGAAGCCTCATTAGTGAGCAGCAGGCTCAGTCTGGGTCTGGGTCTAGACCGTCTACAGCATATAGTCCATATACTATATATATATATATATATATATATATATATATACTATATATATATATACATATATATATATATAATATATATATATATATATATATATATATATATATATATATATACATATATATAGCCAGCATGCTCTTATCACAAACTGAAAACAATACATTTCCTGTATTTTTTTTAATAAAGAAGCAAGAGAGCGCTGAGGGATCTGCCCCTGGTGCTTCACGAGCAGACAAAGCTGTCTAGTAGTCAGAAACCCATCGTGTTGATTATGCTGTTGGCTCATGAAGCTGCTCCACCTACGTCGTGGAGTAAAGAGCCTAATACTGACTCTAATGCAGAGTTCACACCAAATGTAAACCACGGGATTGTTGGTTACATCAACTTTGCTTCACGTTGGGTGTGAACGCAGCATCAGAGCGTCTACGTCGTCCAGAGGGCCTCTTCATGTGGAGAGGGCTGATTCTTCCCCTGAACAGTTGCACTAAAACCACTTGGCTTTTGCTATAAGTCCAACTAGCTTCTAATTTAAAGCAATGAAACAAATAAACAGAGAACATACAGTGTATCATGTAAGTGTAAAAAAAAAACAAAAAAAACAGAGAACCTGTGAGTTGTTTGCAACCAGATCACTATAAATCATTTTCATATCAGTGCTGGAAAACCACAACGAAACAAAACAACAAAAAACACCTCAAAGAGATGGAGGACAGTTAGACCTGTGAAAAGGGTTTTCCCGCCATTTCACTCAAACACACGAGGAAAAGAAAACGCACCACGAACGCTGCTACTGTCCATGCCTCCCACCGGGCGCCTCCTGTCTGATTGGCTCTGAGGTTAACGCATGCTTCTGCTGGACGAAACCGGAGCAACAACAAAAAAAAAGATCTACAGGATGTAAAAGGCAGCAGGTTTACAAATGCATGACGTAAAAAAAAACAACGCTGGACGTGCCAGCACTTGTGTGCGGTTGGGATGGATGTTTTTCCTGTCGATACCAGCCTTTATGACGCTCCAGTCAGCACGTAGACTCCCTCTGAGGGAGCTCTGGAAGGTCAGCACCATTGATTATCAATTAGTAGAAAACATAAAAAGGAGGCGCCCGGTGAAAGACAGTAGCGGTCTGTGCAGCGGTCGTGCTCTTCCTGTGGTCGTCACACAAAATGGCCCCCTCCAACGTGTCTGTTCAGCAGATTAATACACACCAGGCTACGGGTCGTACGCCTTTCCCATCAAAACCAGCTCATTCGATATCTAAATTAAATGGACCCCCTCCCCCCTTTTACACAGACCCGGACCTCACAACCCCCACATAAACACACACAACTACAAGTTTCAGTGCATCTAACACAGTCTGTCGTATGTCGTCTACTACCTCATCACATCCACTGCAAAAAAAACAAATTACAGAACATAAACCATCAAAGATCAAATAAATAAATGAGGTCCAGCCTCTTTGCTTCTTATTTCATTGTGGGAAACACATTTAACCCCGCGCCCCCCCAAAAGGATGCATCTTAAGTAATGCATACAAGGCGATTTGTGTGAAATGAAGTAGCTGCATGACAAACAGTGACGACAGTGTCTGTACGTTGTTGTTTTTTAAAGGAACTACGTTTTACAGTGTTGGAAATAGATTTCCAAATCAACACAAATCAGAGAAACGGACGTTTGAGAAACTGAGAGCGGTCAGTCTGCGTCGGTGCACGGTGTGAGGCTGCATGCCACCTAACCAGGAAATTGGCACTTTTACAGCCGACGTCATCAAAAATATGCATGTTGGCAACGGAACTGGCGTTCAGCTTTGCGTTTAGTTTTAACGTTGAGTAAAAACTGTAAACAGCATCAAAACGTCTGCCACTCAAGTTCAAATTGAGGATCCAGACGGGATCGCGACCGCTTCAGAGCAACAGGTGTTTCAGTTTAACGAGTGCCCGTGTCAACTGGTGACTTTCAGCCCGACGCGTCTGTGGTTGCCCATGGTTGACGTTCACGATGACACCTTCGTGTCCCGATGAGGAGTTCGACAGCTGCCGTCACTACAAGTAACAACGGACGTGATCGGCGGAGGGTCACCAGGTCGCCCGTTAAAGGAGCTGTATTTGACGTTCTAGTATTAATACAGCAGCAAACTATCGTCTATGTATAGATATAGTGGAGTTATGTCTACCTGAGCAGAGAATGAAGCCACTCTCCCTCTGTGTGTGTTGTTATCAGAGCTTCTCTGTTTACATAACCGGCTGGCCGTGTTCTACCCGCTAACTAATAGCACTCTTTGGTGATTGTGTTTATGATTATGATGTTGTTACATAGCTCGACAAGCTGTAGCACTCACTCGTGCTTCCGTTGCCAAACCGTGCATGTCATCATCGTTGTCTACCAACTGTAAAAGAGTCTATAACAGCTTGAAGTTTGATTCACGCAAGCAAACTGAGCAGACAGGAGCTAAAAAAAAAAAGTCTAAAATGAAGCATTCAGATCTGCTTTTCCCCCCTGTCCACGTCTAGAGACAGTCAGTTAAAACCGGTATAACAGAGACTAGATGATCTGTAAAATAAAAACAACAAAGCTTCTGTAAACACAAGTGACAGCAATCAAGTATTCTCGACATGGCGGAGAAAAAGAACATGAGTAAACATTAAGGACGTGGGATCGAAAAATAAAACGCTGACTGTTTATCTGGCCTGGACTTGCGTGGTCACAGATTCAGGGGTCAAGTCTCCTGAAGACCTTACACTGACAACAGGATACATACAGGCCATTTGCATAGCTCTCCCTCACTTACACACACACACACACACACACATAGCTTCTGAAACGGGCGGCGTGTTTGCTTAGGCAAAGGTGTGTTGAATGTGAAGTTTGCATACACTGTCACTCCCTTTCCTTCGTCCATTAAGGGCGTGCTAGCACCCGCGCTATTGCATCTGTATAGTGAGGAAGTCGGGTCTCAAGTTCTGCTGTCTGATATCACAGCTTATTGCTAACAGAGCGTCGCTCTCTGACACGCAGCCGCTCGCAGAACATCCGACGCAACTACGCAAAACACAAACATCGCAGTCTTTTTTTCCTTTTTTAAATGGTACGTTCACAGGACTACCACGTAGTTGGTGAGAGATGTTTTAAGGTTACACTATTCTCTAGAGTAAGGATAGACTATTTCACGTACAGTGTCATGTGACTGAAAACACTCACTCCATGTCATTTTCTCGTTGCGCTCCTAGCTCGTAGATTTGGCAAAGCCTTCCTGCAGAACCAGCTGCAAAGAGTCCACTCGGGCTTGCATGCAAATGTTTTCACATGCTTACTGCATTTATGTAAATGAGAAGTGCAAGAGCAAAGTGTAAAAAAAAAAGAAAATGACGAAGAAAAAACCTAAATCAAAGCCTCAGGGACCTGGTCAGCATGTCAAACTGTGTGTGTGTGTGTGTGTGTGTGTGTGTGTGTGTGTGTGTGTGTGTGTGTGTGGCCTATTTGAATAAACAAGCACGATAGTGTCGGGCTGAGAGCTAAGTGAGCTAATCGTTGACTGAGTAAGAAAATGAATGGATGGATGCTGAAGGCCAAAATGGTGCAAAAAGGCATGTGGAGACCGAAGAGTAGATAAGCCCAGATGAGAGGAGTGATGGACTGTGGCACAAGCAAGTGCAGCATTAATCCGTAATTTCTTATGATTTATCCAACATACTTCTTTGAGTCTTTGTTTTTGTTGTTTTTGTTTTTGCATACAAACCAAAGAAATAAAGCAAAAGAATCGACGAACTGAAAAGTCCTAAGCGGTGCTGCAACTGGTGAGATATGGCTGACGTCCCGGAGGACTTTGATTCCCAGGGTGTTCTTTTGTGTGTTTGCAGTTCAGCTGCTCCCACGTCAGTAGTCGGCCACGGGTGCGAGCTCTCTGCTCAGGCGGACTGTGATGTTGGTGTAGAGAGGCCTCCTGGACACTAGGGGGGAGTAGTTCAGGTTGTTAAGACCATCCACTTTCTGTCTCTCCTTCGAGTGGCGTAGTAGACTGTACCTGCAGGGACAAACAGATGAAGCATGAGTGAGGAGAGGGGCGAGGTGGGCAGCAGGGCAGCATGGTGGATATCCTGTCATCAACATCGCAGAACTTCATATGAAAGGAAAACGCTTCTCGTGTTTTCCCATGAGTTGCCGTCTATGTAGGCCGCCCGGTTCATAAAGCGCTGTGTATATTTTTACACCTTGGGGTCAGAGATGGCTGCTCGCTGTGGGAGGATCCTCTCCCTGCTGCTGGCTGGCGTATTTCCTGCATATGTTATGTGTTTATGCATATGTAAGTGGATCGTGGTGAATTATCAGGATAATAGTAAATATCGTCACGAGTGACAAAAAAATACATTTCTAAATGTATTTATTCTTTATTCATGCAGGGAGACGCTAAAAAGTGTGTTCACAAAAGAAAGTTTCTTATCTGTGACGCAAATGTGATTATGATTAAATCACTTACTAGAGCACAAAATTGCTTATCTCGCCTCATAATTGCTCGCAAAGTGCAATTATGATGCGTTGATCTTTAAAATGCAGCCTAAAATATAGAGGGAGAAACTTCCTGTGTTTTTTTTCATGTTGCAATGCCAGACAACTGACACTAACACCACCTTGGCATAATAACAATGAGATGATGTAGTAGAACAGGTTACAGGTTGTTATTAGACCGTAGAATTGTCCCTTATCATTGTCTTTTAGACATAAAGTGACGGTTGTATATTTATTTTTCCATGAGGCTGATCCATCAGCAGTGTTATTCGCATGAATACATAGGATTAGTCATGATAACAATACGTGTGAACTGCTTTTTAGAATTGTTTGAAATATGATGTTATTGCCTTGCTATGGCTATTTTTCTTTCTTTTCTTTCCCAGTTTTACATGAATCATGACAATATCTCAAATATTTTGTACAAAGTCGAGTTTATTTTGGAGAAATAATTTATAATGTGTACTATTTGAAGGTTATTTTTTGAAGCATGAACAAATAGAAGAAACACTTACTCCTTGGGCTGTTAGTAATTGAGTAATTGAGTGTGAGTGGAAAGCACCTGATAGGAATTCAGCCCTGGAGCATACAAGCAAATCACATGCAAAGTCTTTAAAAGAGTTGAAATTCTCCCAAAGTCGCTGCTCTGGCTTTACATGTGACTGGCTTACACCACATGAGCCTAAGCCTCGTTCAGATGATCGAATCATCAGCTTCCTCTTGTAAGTGAAGTGTGTGTGTGTGTGTGTGTGTGTGTGTGTGTGTGTGTGTGTGTGTGTGTGTGTGTGTGTGTGTGTGTGTGTGTGTGGACACGAACCTCCCGAGGAACTGGACTTCCCCGCGGTGGTGATGTGGAATAGACATGTAGCGGCCCTGGTCTCCGTGTGGTCTGCTTACACTGTAATTGGCAAACCGCACCCTACACAAACACATTAATGCTCATGAATCCAGCGGGCACACAGCACAGGCATAGCAGTGATGACTTCCATTGTCATATATTCACAAAAGCATTAATAACTTGATACTCCGACAGCCATACTAGCTATAGACACTGTGAGTCACATGATATGGACATAGAAATACAAGAGGCAAAGGCTTTACAATAACTGCACACAAAAGAGATCATTACATTTAGAAACTGGGATGTGCCGCCTCGCGGTTGTGTGTCTCCGCCAAACAGCTACATCCCAGTTTACGTGAGATGCCGATATTAGCCTAACAGATGTATTTATACGCTGGCCAATAAAAGCAGATGTCAAATTAACAAATTACTACTAGAATAACCTGTCAATAACAAGGTAGCCCCGCCCCCTAAAGCATCCCCTGCTTCCTGGTCTGGTGGACTCTAAATGGACCATAATGTACTAAATGAACATCATGCTGGATTGAAGAAGACTTGGAACTAGAGATTGAGACCATAAACTCATGTTTACAATGTTTACTGAGATAATACATCAAGAGAGAAGTAGGACCATTTTCTCATAGACTTCTATACAACCAGAGAGGAGTCGCCCCCTGGTGGCCAGCAGAGAGAAGTAGGACCATTTTCTCATAGACTTCTATACAACCAGAGAGGAGTCGCCCCCTGGTGGCCAGCAGAGAGAAGTAGGACCATTTTCTCATAGACTTCTATACAACCAGAGAGGAGTCGCCCCCTGGTGGCCAGAAGAGAGAAGTAGGACCATTTTCTCATAGACTTCTATACAAGCAGAGAGGAGTCGCCCCCTGGTGGCCAGCAGAGAGAAGTAGGACCATTTTCTCATAGACTTCTATACAACCAGAGAGGAGTCGCCCCCTGGTGGCCAGCAGAGAGAAGTAGGACCATTTTCTCATAGACTTCTATACAACCAGAGAGGAGTCGCCCCCTGGTGGCCAGCAGAGAGAAGTAGGACCATTTTCTCATAGACTTCTATACAACCAGAGAGGAGTCGCCCCCTGGTGGCCAGAAGAGAGAAGTAGGACCATTTTCTCATAGACTTCTATACAAGCAGAGAGGAGTCGCCCCCTGGTGGCCAGCAGAGAGAAGTAGGACCATTTTCTCATAGACTTCTATACAACCAGAGAGGAGTCGCCCCCTGGTGGCCAGCAGAGAGAAGCTGCCTGTGACTTGTGTAGGCGGAGGGAGGGACAACAAAGACAAATGGAGGGAAAACCCCGGCGATGTGCCAACTGACCCGAGCAGCCTCCTGCTGCAGCGCTGTGTCCCCTCACCTGTTCCAGAGGTCATCGTCCTCTCCTCCCCAGCCCCAGAATGCATTAGGAAATCCATTAATCTTTTTGAACTGCTTCACCGTCAGGCCACTGACACCGCCGAAGAACTCATTATACGGAAGCCTTGGAGACATAATTTCACGTATTAGACTCATACTGAGCGAGGAATGCATTTACTGTACACGGAGACAGAATCAGGACTCACATGTAGGAGTACTTGTCGAGTTTGACTGCAAAGTGTCGCGGCATGTCTGTGCAGCCGTAGTAGTTCCTGTCGTTCTCCATGAGGTGGTCCACGTCGTGGAACACCAGACAGTCCCAGTCCAGGTCCTTCATAGCCTCCTTGTAGCCCACGTTGAACAACATGGCTCGGTTAAACGGCTCGGTGCCGCCCTAAGAAAAAAAAAAAGAAAGAAAGGGAGACTATTTTTGTAGCTGGTTATGCTAGAAAAAGTTTGTTTTGTTCCATCATTTCACCCACAACATCACCGCCTGGGAGGAGACTCATTTCCTGCTATTGTTCAGTCCCTGCCAGCGACTGTGAATAGGTGTGTGCATACCTGCTCTATGAAATAAAAGGCAAACTGGAGTCTCTGTCTTTTCAGCACTGGGACCAGGTGTCTCAGGAGAATGGGCAAGTGTTCGTGTCGGTTCCTGAACGGGACTAGGATCGCCACCTAAAGGACACAAACTGGATTAGAGCTCAACACATGAAGTGATGCACACGTTTACCTCCATGTAGACACCAACAATGTCTTATCCATCGTGACTGCAATAACCTCTATTGCTGCTTTCCCAGAGTCCCAGATACGCCCAGATAACGCCACCCAGAGGTGCTCGGTGAATTTCACTCAAATGTATTCACTGTACAAGACACACGTCGGCTGGTTTACTACAGCTGGATAAACCCCCCAAAAAACAATATTGTTGCGATTGAATTCCAATTAACGGATAAAAAGGATGCCGATTTGGAAGACATTTACGGAAAAGCCTGAATGGTTGTTATATCTGCCTGCAAGACGACAAGCATTCTACTTTTAAAATGCTTGTTTTCTGAATGGAGTTCAGATGGACCGGAGGTGGGCTATGCTAACACTGTAGCTGCTCCATCCAGATCAGGTCACCTGGGCATGAATATTTTGATTCTGGGTAACCACACATCGCTATATTGGTTTTATCTCCATTTCTGATTCAGTGACAACAGGAGGAGAATCTCAACGCTGATAGGCTGTCGCGTCATGCAAAGTTGTCGCTCGAGTTTCACACTGCGTCATTCACGCCGCCCCGATGTGAATGTGCACCTATTTGCATCTTTGCACTGACTTTGTATGCGATGGCATGTGAACACACACTCATGGCCAAAGAGTGGCAGCGTCTATAAAATGTGTTTATTTGTCCCTATGGAGTGGTGGCTGTGAGCGTCCTCATTTGAAGCTCAACAAAAAGGCGAACTGCCACAGGAAGCATCAAAAGCGAGGGAAATGGAAAACAATGAGAGGCTCAGAGAGAAACAATAGAGGTAGATGAGAGAGATATTGCAGTCTAACGAGAGAGAGAGACTGGGTTCGAGAGAGAGGGAGAGATTTTTGGTTGTCAGAACATTCACAGTCCCTCGGGGCAAATGAATGTGAGACAGACGCACAGATGGCAGACAACATCGCTCTGTTGAGCACATCGTAGGGAGGAGAGAGGAGGCTGGTTCAAACTGCAAACGCACAGAAAGGGTTGGATTCAGTCGCTTCTTGTAATTTGTACGACTGAACGTGTGCTCGTTTAGCCACAACGACCACATTGTCCTGATCTGCACAGAGCTGCATAGAGCGGACCGTGAGCGCTGTAAACATGTTCCACTCAGAAATCTCCCACAGCTGGAGATCATTTTCATACAAACAAATGAAGTGACCCCCTGCATCTGCTTTAAAGCTATGGTCTACATTCTGAAAATCAGTTGAGCCTCTTGCCCCCCCAACCAAGCCCCTCCCCTCAGTGTTCCACGATTCGATGAGGCGGGATGACGAGGAGCAGGGGAGACCAGGGGATTGGATGGAGGGTACGATGGGAGCCTTCCGGAGCAATGGCTCCCATTGGTCAATTTCTATGCAGGCCTACGGCTGATGGACTGAATGGATTTTTTAAATTCCAAATCATAGACCATAGCTTTAAGGTTCCTTTTGTCACATCCACACTTACCTTCCAGCGAGGTAAACAGTCTTTGGGCTTCCAGTAGCCTGTAGGGGCAACGTTAGGCTCTCCGTCCAGCAACAACCTCTCCACATCCTCCAAAGACACCTCGCTCATATTCACCTCCAACTTGCCCTCTGTGTGTGTGGTAGAAGAGGCAGATTGTACGAGTCAGAAAAAGCAATGAGAGTGAGGATTAAAGGGAGGGAGGGAGGACCAATACGTGCATAAGAATATGATGAAAGAGTGAGGAATGAGGGGAAGGAATAAGACAAGGAAAATGTTAACGAGGCATTGATAGTAAAGCTGTGCCACTATTGGAACAAATACGTACAGGAGCACAGTTAGTGCTGCATTTTACAGGGCCAGGAGAAGCTGGAGAGCAACTGTTTGTGTAAAGGTCAACTGAGGGGAATGAGAGGCATTTGTTCTCATTTGGTGATTAGAGAATCAGCAGCTCAGGGAAAATCATTCAGTCAAAACTCTTTAAGACGGTACTCACTCAGGGAGAGCAGCCTTTCAGGGCAAACCTCAGAGGGGAGGTAGGTGAAGCCCTCGGGCAGGTACGTGGTGGGAGGGGCATCACTCTCACTCACATTGAAGTCATAGGCATAATCTGGAAACACACACACACACACACACAGTGTCAACATCACTCGTCAGGTTGTTTGTTCTCTCCCTAGCTTACAATGGAGCGAGCAGCTAACAGAAGGTTACATTATGATGCCTTCAAGCTCTACTCAGTAAAAATGAGTATTGGAAGAAACAGTTTGAGGGAGATGCTTTCACTTCGATATAAAATAGCTGTTATACTTCTGAAGAAGAGCTTTAAGCAACGTATGTGTATTTTAAAATTTTTGTCTACAAAGCAAAATGAAATAATAATCCTATTGGCCGAGAACATTTTGTTCGGTGCATCTTTTAATATTTCTGGGACAATATCCCATCCAACACATTACTTCTCAGCTCCGTTACTTCCATTATTTCACCAGGCTGGAAACATGTCCACATGGCATCAGTGTGCATGCTTTTACCTGTGCCGTTGACGCTGTACGCCCCTCTCACCACCTGCTCGATGACCTGAGCCCCGATGTTCTTCACGTTCTCTCTGATCTGGATCCCTCTGGCCTGGACCATGAACACATACTCGTTCACTGTGGACAGACGGGGACTGAGTTAAACCATTGTATCCGTGGCTTCCATAGACAGTCGTGTTTCCACCCAGCACACTGGGGGAGACATTTGTAAAAATGAGTCATGATCTTTAAACATTTTGCGAAACCATTTATTGCAATTTATTACTGTTTTTGTTTTTGTTTGGCGACTTGTTTTACCGAGTACTTCATTTGGTCGCCCATGAAAGCTGCATGTGTCCCAATCACACATTAAATCCAAGAACATTCTTTTTTTTAGATCCAATACTACTTGGTGCTGCATCTTCACCAAATGCTCAACATTATCCTCCTTTCATTCCTCCTCCTCCCGGAGAAAACAATCCAGAACAATGGCCATGTTGGAGACGGAGAAACCGCCCCATTGTAAGCACTCTTCCACCTGATGTGGCCCAAAGTGATTATCTGCCACGGTGACTAAATGCAGGGGGTTTCCTGCCGCACAGCAAGGGGCTTTCATTCCAAAGAAGCCAACTATTCGAATGTTAGTCTGCGACGGCGGGGGAGGAAAGGGAGGAAGATTCAGTTTCCTTAAGAAGATGAGATAGTGATTTAGAAATGATTGGTTGGTTCCTGCTTTCAGTTTCTGATGATCTCAACGTCATCAATGTGCCTGAACTAGACCTTTCAGTCTTTATCTATACTATCACCAACACCAAATGCAGTTGGATCCCAAGGCTGCATGAGACTTCTGCCTGAAAGCCTATAAAGGCAGTTTTTCGCCCCTGGGTGATGTTGGGACTCAGAAGTTGTGTTGACTCTGGAAATCTTGAGCGTATTCTAGCCCTGCTCAATGTGTTACGTGTCCTGAGATGACTTCTGTTGTGATATGACAATATAAATATAATTGAATTGAATCTGCAGTGCAGTTAGTCGTGGTTTGAGTGCTGGGAACCGCCTGCAGAGGTGTGGTGTAAGGAGGAAGCACCAGAGTTTCTGAATGTATCTCTGTGAGATCTGCATAACACCACAATGACCACGATACCCGTCCACTAAGCATGCAACGTTCTCAAGCAATGACCGGCCCTCCTCCAGTCACGCCACGTCCACGTAGGCGTTTGAAATCTCTTGAAACTGTTGAGTGGATTTGCACGATAGTTGCTGTTGGAAACGTCCCCAGAGGGGCTCAGTGGTGGTTCCACTCAGCGTGGGCTGACCTAAATAACACCCAACACAGTGGAACAAAGAGGAGGGGGGATGTGGTCTAACTGCTACCTGTTCCACGGGCTCACCTCGTGCACGGCCACACTGGTGTGAACTCTCATGAGGACATGTAGTGAATTGTGTTCCCGATTCACTGGAAGAGTGCCTCAGACGAATCAGTAAAGAAAGAGAACAAACTACTCCGAGGAACTTTCAGGATAATTGACTCCTATATTTGCAGCAGCATGCAAGGGCAATGCTGCCAAACTCAGTGAATCTCTATCCAACTGCACAACATCTCACCATTAATCCAATCAGCATTTATCTTAAAGCAATCCCGATATGATTCCACATCCCACGGAAGTGTCTGGCATACTGCTGAGCTCGACCTCCAGCCAATGGGATTCGTCGTCTGTAATTGTATTACAGTTTCCATCACATTCGTCTTGTTTTATACAAACTGCCCGGCTTGCAGGATCAGAGACGGTGGCTAAGTAGTAACTGAAATCAATGATCTCGCTTCTGCAGCGTGCAGATATTACAGGGAGGATCTGCCCCGTTTAATAAAATCAGAACACAGGCTGGATCCTGTTGACTGGCACTGTAGAAGTGGATCAACACATTCACGTACACACATGCATACGCAAACCTACAATCTCTCACACACACACACACACACACTTCACACGTGCTGAGGCGCCATATGATGGAAAAACGCTGAGAGGCTTCTGGAGTTTGATCCAGTCCTGCATCCACCAACATATTTTGACATGTTTGCATCTCCTCCTCCCTGCCAGACATACGGAGGTATTATCTATGCATGTGATCCGCTTCAGACCAGACCCTCAGGCTCCGTTTACGCGAAGGGGAAAGCAGATACCATGCGGTTTCATTTACATGAAAACCCAGTTTTTATCACAGAAAACGATTATTTCTGGAGATTTCTGATAATGCCGGTGATGTGTTGTCATGTCTAATGGGAGAAACGGGGGTTTTAGGTTCTCAAGCGTCACAGGAAGTCGCTGGTGTTATTGGTTGTTGTTGATTCTGAGGATTCTGATTGGCTTGCATGGCGTTATCCTTCTCGCTACACTGCCGCCCATCGGTATAACGGCCCCCGACGGCGGATTTATGCGGGTTGATGGAAATTACAACTTATGAAAACAATGTTGTGCACGATGTTATTTTTGAAAACGGAGGGGGAAATATTCATTTCTCTATATGTTATGTATAAACGTGGCCTCAGTGTCAGCTCTCGTCTTCTCAACAGTTTTGGTTCTCTTAAAAAAAAAATCACAAGCCTTCCAGCAACTTCCAACGCTATGAGTTCATCATTAATGGATGGAGGGTCCCGGGACAGAGGATGTCGTATGCTAACCGTGACATGAAGTTTTCATATCGTCTCATGCTAACGCATATAAGAACAAGACTAACTCGGTCCATATCACTCAAACTTCCGGCCGATCACGCCGTCTTAACCCGGGACCCGGGTTGAAAAACCTGAGAAAGCACTTGCACCTAAGAAGTGTAATATGTATGTGTTATATAATAAAAGATGAAGCCATGATAAAACATGCAAAACATCACAATGCTTTGCTGTATGAAGTTTGTCCCCCGTCCCTCGGGAACACTGATCTACTGTACACAAAGCAGTGGGTGAACAATTCCTCTCTCATCAAATGTGTAGGCTACTCTGGAGCCCGAGTCGCGCTCAGCGCCGGGTATTCAGGCCTGCAAACTGTGACAAATGCAATTAGACACGAGAGACGGGAGTTCAGAGGAAGCTAACGTGGTGGGCTACGAGGCCATTAGCGCTTGTGAGGGGATGCACACACACTCGCAGCAGTATGACAGGCCATACACCATCCACATGCAGACCAGAAGGAACCCTGTAAACCCATCCCATCAGAAACCCCCGCCGCAGCCCGCCAAGCGTGACGGGAGACCTTGAACGACCTTGTCCTCTACGGCGCTTCACAGAACCCGCTGTCCCCGTGCCAAGCCCCGCCCTCCTCTCCTTCCTCTCTCTACATCCCTCCTTCCCCTTATCTGTCCTTCCCTCTATCTCCCTCTTCATCTCTGCACTGCTGTCTCTGTGTAATGTGCTTTCTATCAGTTTCTGTCGAGTCCGTTTGTTCCTCTCCTTTAAGTAAATAATCGGAATGATGGATCGCAGGCTGCAGGACGATTCCAGGCACTTCCCCCGCAGCAGAGTGTACTGTAACTTTAGGTTAATTGAAAAAGGAAAAAACCTGCAAACACACACACACACACACACACACACACACACACACACACACACACTACCCACCCTGCTTTCCCTCTGAAAGGCAATTAACTCCACATTGATAGCTCAGCAGTGGGAGGGGATCGGTCCCGTTCTGCTAGCTCCCTGATAACAGCTGAAAGGCTGTTTTCTCCCACCCACCCCCCACCCCCCACCCCACCGATCCCAGCAGAAACACTTTCTGCGTGCTCTCTCACACACACACACACACACACACACGGGCCACGCCATACACTCATGGCTTTCAGGGTTCAAAGCTGCCACTCAGGAAGGGTCATTTTTACAGCCAGACCGGCGCATGCATGAAGACACCCAGGAAGTGGAGCACTATGGGGGCAAATCATCATTCCTCCATTAATGCTGGACGTGTAAAAGATGAATTAAAGACATGATCAGTTCAGTGCTGTTTGTCGGAGGACGTGTGTGTTGGGAAATCAGGTGAAAGGTGGATCGCGGGCCCGAGCCGGAGCTCCGCAGCACCCTCGCCTCGACTCCCCGAGCCCTCTGACCCTCAGGGAATACATCACATTAGTTGTTTGAGTACTTT
This sequence comes from Chelidonichthys spinosus, assembly GCA_029853015.1. Lineage (NCBI taxonomy): Eukaryota > Metazoa > Chordata > Actinopteri > Perciformes > Triglidae > Chelidonichthys > Chelidonichthys spinosus. The sequence goes on along the minus strand of CM056829.1, from coordinate 1,125,552 downwards.
TCTGTTTTTACTACATTTACACAAAACTGTTTATAGTTGGAGCCTCTTAATTTAGCTCTCAAAATTCCCGTATTATTTTCATATCGCAGTATATATTACACAAAAAATCTGTTTTGTTCCAATTTTCCGCAGGCCTACGATCAGTTCCATTCTTCATGATTTACTCGCTCATTTCAATACTCACACACTCTAAACCCTCGATTACTCAAAGAATTAGCACCAAATCCCTCATTTTGAACAGTGAACAACCGCTGTAAGCCGAGTCTATTGATCCATGGAGGCTGATTGGGATTGGCAGGATGCTGATCAATGTGATATCTCTTAATTGATTTTTTAAAAACACATAAAACGTGTGTTCTTTTCAAAATGTCATTAGATCTCACCTGAAGGCACCAGCGTGGTATTAACTCCTTTGAGCCTCTGTAAGTGATGCAGAAACTAACCTCAGACTGGTAGTAGTCGATCAATACACACACACACACACACACACACACACACTGGGCAAAGACATACAGGCTATACAGGGAATATTAACTCAACCTGGAGAATTTAAAGAGTGGTCAGAGATTTCAGGCTCGTCTTGTCAGTTTCTCACTCTGCCTTTGTTTTCTACCATAAATAGATCTTCACAGACGATGTCATGATTACACCTCAGTGTCTGCTGCAGGCAAAGCAAAGGAACACAAATCAGAGTAGTGAGCTAAAATTACACATCCAGAACATCTCGCTGCTGTCGGGTGCCAGAATCAATGGAGCATACGTTTGATATGATACCCTGTGATTGAGGCTCGAGATGGCCAAGCATTTCAGATGTGGAGAGAAAAGGTTGCTAATAGTTTAGCCTTCTGCTAACACTGCAGCAAAGGAGATGAATGCTGGGCTTATTCATGGTGGAATTAGCAAGCTAACCAGCTTAAGCTAGCTGTCATGCAACACTGGTTACAGAAAATGAGAAAAAAACACTGTGTGGTTGAAGCATCCTCATATCATTTAGCGGTTCACTACCTTGCTAATTCCACAGTGCTTTCATGCTACACTGACAGCATGTGTAAGGTTCTTCACTCTGACTGTAACGTTTGAGTTTTTCTGATAGTAAAGCGTAGTTTTTTTCAGCAGGGAAGTCGATGATCAGCGGTTTAACCGACAATAAGGATTTTACAAATTAAACACAGGATAGGAACGTTAGAAATGATGTCAAAGTTCGGTTTTTGTTTCTAGCTTCGGGGCCGAACCAAGACACGGGAATCAGTCCTGGGAATTGTAGCATTTATTCACCGACAATTACAGCATGCAAACAATTCACTGCTTCGTTCACAGCTTTAACGTTACTGCTGACCTCATACTCAGACGTGAGCTGTTGTGTAGTTTTAGTACACGAGTGGAGTACTGGACCGATACCTGATGCTGGTATCGGTCTCTAGTAAAAATGATTTTTTTTAATCTGTCTTTTTACAATGCTTTTCCTGTGTTGGAGGGTGTATGCCAGTTAATTTGTCCCTCAGACACATTTTTACCAAACACACATCCTGTTTGTTCGCACTGTCAACCAGACAAAACCACCTTTGCCCTTACACACCCACACACACACACACACACACCCACACCCACACCCACACACACACACACACACCCACACACACACACACACACACACACACACACACACACACACACACACCCACACCCACACCACACACACACACACACACCACACCACACACACACACACACACACACACACACACACACACACACACCCACACACACACACCCACACACACACACACACACACACACCCACACACACACCCACACACACACACACACACACACACACACACACACACCACACACACACACACACACACCACACACACACACACACACACACACCACACACACACACACACCCACACACACACACACACACACACACACCACACACACACACACACACACCCACACACACACACACCCACACCCACACACACACACACACACACCCACACACACACGCACACACACACACACACCCACACACCCACACACACACCCACACACACACACACACACACACACACACACACACACACACACACACACACAGGCATTCAAAAACCACTTCTACTTCCTCTTACCATGTGTCAGTTGTGTGACTCATTCTATTGAAATACAACACTCCATACAGATTTCATTTGAGTATTTTAACCAAGTACTGGGTCCAGTCACTCCGCCAGGAAGTATTTAGTCAAAATACTGAGCCAATGTTCCGGGAATACTATCCCACTTTGAAGAGTCTTACTTCATTTTAGTATGTTGAAATAAGAAGTGAGTGTTCGTCGACTCCTCCTCAGGCTGAAACCTGCGAGGCTGAAACCTGCGAGGCTCTGGTACTGATAAATATGAGATTTTCTGATTAGATGTCGTTGTGATGATGTGAGATGCCACTATTTTATACATCTTCCTTACACAGTTTCAGGTTGACGGGAAGAGAAGGAACTATGTCAAACGAAGCACTTGATTAACCTCATCTTGCTTTCTTCCCATACCCGCGCTGCTCTTCAAAGGGGAATTATTTCACTTCTCTTTTCCTCTAAACGTCCGTCGCTGACGCCTTTCAAAATAACAACCATGTTTCAGCTGTTTTTTGGCACCCAATCAGATAATCCACTTCTTCCGTACAGGTCATTTGAGACTGGATAAATGCATTCATTTTCACAGGATGCAACCTAAATCTGATGAATAAAATAATAATCAGTCAACACTTCATCATCCAGACCAGGAAATGGTTGAAAATAGCTCGATGCTGTTGTTGAATGTATTGAATTACAGCCGTCTTTAAAGCGTAGTTGAACATCTAACGTTTAATGCCGTGTGGAATGCTACTTCAGTACACTTAAATATTACTGGGACCAGAACATGTAGCGTTTAATATCCAGGAATTCACGAGAGAGACAGCGAAGACTATCCCTATAAACGTCCAGCCGTTTACTGGTAGTCCTGCTATCCGTGTCCTGTCCCAGTCACTGTTTCTGGTCTTTGTCTTCTTTTATCTGACCCCCCTCCCCCGCCTTTCCTGTTGTCATGGGTTACTTCAGGTTATGTAAGCAGCATGTGTAATGCTTTCCCAGGGGGCCGTTCTGTGCACACCTCGATAGACACGTCATAAAGTTGCTGCTTTGGGTAAAAAAAACAGCAAAACTGCTGCAACTGGGTATGTCTAAGTGTTTGTGGAGCTCATCACTGTCAGAGTTCACTAACTATTATTAACTAACAACGCTCACTGTTAACCCTGGTTGCCAGTTCTGCCAAAACTGAAAATATGGTTACCTTTTTGAGTAATTAAAAGTGTATTATACAGGATTTAAAGCATGAATATAGCAGCAAACATATAGGAGCTATGTAAAGTTAGTAATGTCGAAGAAGTCGCTCTGTCGGAGCTTCTCTGCTCGTTATCGCTAGGGACATAATGAAAATGTATTGTCATGATTGTCTCGGCCAAAATAATTGCAATTAACAATTTTATCCTGATGATCATCATAAAATCACTCTTAAAATGATATTTACTTGAGAAAGAATGCGTGTAATGCCTGAACAATCAATCAATCTGAAATAAGACGATCATAAATCACACATTTGCTTCTGAGGGCTTTACAATCCTCCGTCGAATACGGAAAACCTCAGACCATCTGAAATGAGACCATCGTGAACCACAAGGTCGAAATAGGTTTTTAAAAATGTTTTTTGTATGCTGCAGTTTTTTTGATGGGCCTCAGTTTTCCATGAGCTTTTTCATGTCGCTCACGACTTTTTTACGTGAGTTTTCACAATCCACGCTAAATTAAAATGGTAATAAGATCCTATTGTGGCTTCAGCATCTTAAGGGTCATTGAAGAAGAAGATGCAGCCGGAGACGGAGGACGGATGCATTTTTCTCTGTGAATTGGTATATTAACTTCCAGAAGTGCACTCACATGAGCACGTGCCTTTGCAGCTGATAATAAGGACGATATTAGTTCAGTGCCAGTGATGGTCACATGGGACTCAGTCATAAGTGGATCATGAGGCTCCAAAGCCACAGCTGCACACACACACACACACACACACACACACACTGCCCTTTCACACCACACCCAAAGTTCCTGAATATAACCACTACTACTATGATGAACTACAATGACAGGAAGACCCTGATGACTGCATTAACCAGAAGCCCTCGCCACAAAGGCCGGAGGACGTGAGCGGAGACGGGAGCTGGAGTCCATGACGGCATAAAAGTGTGGAAGACGAGCAGATGTCTCTTTAACGGGACGAGTGCTCTTCATTTCCTGCAACAGGAATGACGTCAGCACTCATGGCGTCCTGCCCGCTCTGAGAGCACGCTGCCTTCCCCCTCCTCTCCACTTCCTCTTGGCCGTCAACTCCACTTTCATTTGTCATCCTTCTATTAAATCTTGCTGTTCTTCGCCGTCTCCCCTCATGGAAGACATCAGATGTTAAAGCTCATTCCCCCACACTGGTTTTTAGTTTTTTTAAGAAGATCCACCATGTGACATCAGCATAACTTTCACTCTTGCACTTCCTGCGAAACCGTCAATTTCCTGTGTGTGACTTGCAAAAGAGCATGTGAAGTTCCCCCGTGTCTCAGAGAGACGAGTTCTCTAAATGAATGACTGTATGCACTACAAGCCGCTGCTCATCGTCACCTGACTGCTTCGTGTGACTCCGCCCACAAACTTAAAACAGCGCTCTGTAAAAATGTATTTCTTTTATAGCTAAATCCCCATATTTCATATTTGTCTTTACTGGAGAAAAAAGAAGCTACATTTAATCATGAAAAAGCATAAATATATGTTGATTGACTGATAACGCTGCTGTTTTGGGATTTTGGATATACTCGTATACCACTAATATAACTGCTGCTGGCAAAGTTGTATTTCCATGTGAGAATATAAGACCTGCATTAGATTTAACCGCATGCATTCAGTCTGGAGGTGGAAACATGTTTTCATTATCCTACTATAATGTACGTTCATAGACAAGTGAAGGCAAAATACTTTCTGTGACATAATGTGTGAATAAAGCAATGAGTATGAACCTGATAGCTCGTTGCTGCAGCGTCTTCACTGTTAACTGGTGGCCGTTTCTCAGAAGCATTATATCTAACTTTTAACACCCATTTAATCATTGAATCTAAGCTGGGGGAACAGCAGCTTCCGTTCAAAAAAGGAAGAAGCCCAGAATACACGCTGCCACAACTCAAATATATACATCCGTTTTCTGTACACATGATTTATTTTGTGGGTGAAGCTGGCTTTAGGGAGGCACATCACTTTCTAAACTCTCAGTTTCTGTCCATCTCGAAACAATCAGCCCATGTCGAGGCGTGCTATGCAGCGAATCACCGTTGTATGCAACATCGATTCTGATATCCAGCATCGCAGCCGGATCACATTTTTGATGAGTAACTTTAGCCGACCGTGATTTGTGTTTTACCTCCAGCCAACACTGAGACGTCTGCAAGACGTGGGCTGTAAACCGTCTTTCAGACTCCTCCCAGAGGTGTCCTTCTTTCTTAATCTCTCAGATTAAAGGCACTTGTGAACAGCCCTGGTTAATCAATGACACAAATCGATTGATTAACCTCCAGACGGAGAGAAAACAGCACTGCTGTCTCAGCTGAGAACCTCACCACACCCCCACCTTCACCTAAATACCAGAGATAAAGGGAAGGAGAGGAGCTGATAACGTACATTAAGGAGGTACGTTATAATGTGCACTCTAATGGAAAACCATGTGTCGTAGAGAATGAGCTGCAGGAGAACCTCGAGGCCAGCGGGGACGCCATGGCCAGAGTCGTTTCTGGTCCTGCACTCGTCACTCGGCCGCTCCATCTGCTCTGTGTGTGTGTGTGTGTGTGTGTTTGTGTGTGTGTGTGTGTGTGTGTGTGACCCTCCCCTGAGTCACTGTGTCTGCCGTGCCGCTACATGGCAGGAAAACACGGGGACCAGACGCCGTGAAGAGTCTGCTGCATCACACGCTGGAAAACAGATCTGATTGAAGGGAAAGTGAACGATGGAGAGTGGGAGACAGATTGCCTCCATGCACACACTCAGTACCATCTCCCCTTTTTTTATTTCCCTCTATTCTACCGACGCCGGCATCGTTTATCTTGGTGGATGAGAGAATGTGTGCAGGTGGGAATTTAAGAGACTCATTCCATGGAAAAGTTCATGCTCGGCCCTTGATTTAGTGTGGAATCATGGAGGATGGAGGAGAGAGCGCTGTTGTTGTTGTTAGCTTTTGGATTTGAGGGAGGAAATGAGTGAGGAAGAAAGAGTGATTAACTTGCAGTAAGTTTAAAAAAAGATCTGATTATATCTGGTTGGGAACAAAACAACATCTCTTTGGCCGAGGTGTAATCAGGGTCATCTGCTGCGCAAGGCAATAATAGTCTAACTGGTGCTAAAATATAAAATGTTGTTATGTTATAATAATCAATATTTTTATAATAGTGAATTAAATGCAGGCGGAAACCTCTGGGTCTGAAACGTGAAGCCAAAGCTAAAGTTTGCCATATCAATGCTGCGTTCATAGCTTGTTTCAATATGTATATAATATATAATATAATGTTAGAATTCTTAATTAAAAGGACTCCTGGGCGGTGTCACTACTCCATAAAGAGTTGTTGTAGCTCTGAATGTTTAGTGAGAATCATTATTCCCTCTCTAGTGAACTGCATTGCACCGTTTACACTTTTAATCCTTATCTTTCACAATAAAAGCCCTATTTATGCTGTTTACCAGAGAACTTAAATTCACTCACAGAATTGTAATGTTGTGACAGCAGTGATGTAATTAACGGTGAAGAGATTATTGACCCACTGGATGGTGAGTAGGGAGCAGTGATTGAGTGATTTCACACCCAAACCTGGTTTTAAAGCTGCAAACATCCCTCCAGTTGTGTGCTACTGTTAATCATTCACTTCCTATTGGCTGCAGCAACATTCATGTTGCCGCTTGCGTGTTTTTTTTCCAGCCAACAAGTCTATTTCCAAAGCAAAGCTGCAGGTGAAAAAAAGAATTACCGCAGGTCACAGCTCTCAGGTTTCTTTTTTGCATAATCCGCAGCCGACGGAGAAAAATATTAAAATCTCCAGCATTAAAACTTTACATCGCAGACAGACACGATGCTTTCAGGGACGCTGATGACAAACAACCAGTTTTTGGCAAACTTTCCCACTTTTCAAGTGGCTCTTGGCTGCTGCAGCATGCGAGCCTCCAGGTGGTGAGAACCTCTCCTGGCTCCTGCTTCCCTTCCCCGTCCACTGATGTTCTGTTCATTTTATTTTTCACATGCAGATAAGCACTGAACCGGCAGGTTCCATCAGCCTTTAACTCGGCTAAACACTGCGGGTCATTAAAGAGGATGTATCGTGCCTCTTCCACTGCTACTTGTATTTAAGGTTCCTGCTCTGTTTGAGCTTCTGCCCCTCCCTCCCAAAAAGCCCACGCTGCTGTGATTGGTCAATGTCCCGTCCCTTTCAATCAAGGTGTTTCAAGCAGAACTTTAAATGCATTAAAACACGATATACCACACTAAAGGGAAGGGAAAAGTGTAAACGGTCAACTTTATATGAACTCCAGATTAACATCGGTGTCTTCCCTCGCCGCTTCCTTTCTCGCCTGCACGCTCTTTCCATCACGTGCTTGTACGACCTTGTTGAATCCGGTCCGAGTGGCGGTATCGGTGGTGGAAGGACAGGGCTGGTGAGGAGTAAGCACCCTGCCGCTCCCTTTCTGCCAGGCCGTTTCCGCCTGCTTTCATAGTTTGGCAGCTGCCCAGAACATTCCTGTGTTACTGGAGTGGCTCAGTGGACAGACAGGTACACACATGAGAAGCTAATGACACCCCCACGCTCACAAACACATACTCCCTCTGCCTATTTTAATCCTGCTTGCTCCATATTCCTGTTACTCCCTCCTCCTCCTCCTCCTCCTCCTCCCCCCCAAGCAGAAAGAAGAGGTCTCTACACAGCTGGAGGTTACTCCTGTTGACTGAACAAATGGGCCAGAGCAGGCAGCCAGTACGCCACGCCGCCACAGAGGCTACACACACTTGAGCACGATGAAGGAACATGCCTTGGATGATGCAAGGAGGTATAGAGGACACGCCCCTTCTGGTTATTTCACAAATAACACCTTGTGACACAAGGTAATCTGGCTAATGTTACGTTAGTCTGCTAAAAACATAAGCTATCAAGTGTCCTTGGGCAGATATGAGGAGACAGCAGATATCTAAACAGTACATGTGCTGCTCTTTACTCTCCTGCATGTATTAAATATTTGTCTATGTATTCATTGGAAATCATTAAGAAATGTATTCCGGCTCGGTAGCCGCAGACGGTGTGGTTAATAATTCATGAGACAGACTGGATTTGTTGCTTTAATGCACCGAGGCTTCTGTAAACAACTCAAAGTGGTAGTAAATTGATTAATTAATTTCAGATTTAAGCTACAAAAAGCAATTAATTTCTGCCGCCGTGAATCCAGGTCATGACACCGATTCTGCTGCTCCGGAGGAAAAACCCGTTTGACAGGAGCGGCCGGTGTCTGCGGGAGTCTGCGTCTGCGTTGGAGAAAAGAGGCGAGGCCCGTTTGTTTGGATGCACAGCGAGTTTTCAGATGTTAAAGAGTGAAAGTCTCTGGAGGAACGAGGTCTAACTCAGGGACGAAATAGTAGTTTATCCGATCGCCACTGAAGTCCGTGAAGCCCATTCTGTGCACCTGAAGGTCTAATGACCGGTGTCTCATCTGGCCATTAGCCTCTAATCTTCATGGCCACACCAAAGTGTAATACAAAAGCAGCTGGTAATTTGCACTATTACCATACAGTGGGTGTAAATCAGCTGTGGCCCGCTGCTCTGCTTCGTTAATCAACTAAGCTGGCCTCCTGAGGTTTTCTTAGAGGAGCCTTGTAATGAAGCTGCTTCCTCGTTTCTGTGCTGAGTGTTTGTGTTTGCTGCCATGGCGTTGATCTGGCAACCCGGGTTCCTGCTTTAAAATCACGCTTCCACCCAACTAATCTGCACCCTCTGGTCAGGAAAAAATAACGTTTCCCTGGAATATGACAAACGGTTGTGGTTTTAAATGGTTTGAAACGCGTGCTTAATGAACATACTTCGTACAGTTAGGTTCAGGCTTAAACCGTGGTTTGGCTTAAAATGACTATGCATTTGAAACAAAACCCAAAGGAAATGAAAGTACTTGGTTATGGTTAGGCAGCAACAATACTTCAGACAGGACGACGACAGCTTCCCTCCAAATGTCATGTGATTCTATGAGTACAGGCTGTTTACCTGGATACCTGAATGAGATCCTGTTGCAGGATTTTTGTGTCCCTTCTTGATTTGGATAAATCAGACTCCTGGCCCTCATGTCAGCTTAAAGGGACAGTTCACCCCGAAATTAAAATACATATTTGTCATCAATCTAGGTTGTTTTGTAGTGAGTTGTAGCGGCTTTTGAGATGTCTACCTTATCTACAATATAATGCATTCTTGTCTCTTTGCAGAAATGATGAACCGGCTACTAAAACAATCTGCAATGACTTGTGGTTAGCAGTTTCTTGTAGGAACTAATACTTTAATGTAGGAACTGGTTGAAGGAAAAACTGCCGTTTAACAGAAACATAACAAAGGAAGTTTAAAAAAGAATGAACAAAGACAGAATTTAACATAGATTGTAAACTTTACAGGTGAGTATTGATTCAGACTGATGTGGTGTATTCCCAAAGTGCAGATAGGAACGTGTATTAATCTATTCCAGCATCGTAGAGTCTTTGATAAATGTACGTCACTGTAGCAAGGTGATTAATTGAGCGAGGATTAGCAGGATAATGTGGTATATTTCCTAGTAAATACAACGGCAACATGCATTCATTAATCATCCTTTTAAAGTTGGACCTGGTGTGTGGAGTGTTGTACCACCACTGAGAAACACATCCTTAATGAAGTGTTTTAAAAAACTGCTTAGGAAGGAATATTCCTTAGCGAATGATTAAATGCTTGCAAAGGAGTGGAACTTTAAAAACGGGTGCAGTCATCAGAATCTCCAGCCCAACACCGTTATCAACATCGGTGTTTGGAATGTGCCTCCCTGGCATCATCGCTGCTGTACGCCAGCTCATCACAAGTTACAGTTCCACTGCCCTCAAACAAACACATGACCGCCGTATCCGTGGCAACAGTCTCGACAACAAAGGGAGGCCCAGACCGGGTCAACAAAGACTGGGATTCTCCTCGGGACGATTAGGTTACATAAATGATTACAGCCTCAACATGAGACCTTCAGTCTGCCTGCGAAGCGACTCACGGCCGTCCACCCGAGCACACCTCCACTCCGGCTACGCCATCTGTCCGTGGTCGAAAATCCCCACGGAGGGGCCGAGGGTCGAGTTACAGACAGCAAATTAAGACGCGAGACTAAGGTTACCGCAGGCGTTCGTTCATCCACGATGCCATCCCTTGCGAGGGCGTTCTAATTAAGACTGACCTCAGGTGTTACAGTTAGTGATTCACTGATCCGACTCTTGCTATCGCCGTACCGATACTGATAGCTGAGCTTTGGGTATCGACCAATACCGAATACCAATCAGATAGCCGTGTTTCATTGATAAGCTGTATGGAACTGTTCTGGGTTGTTGTGTACTCAAATAATGGTCTCTGATACCAGATGGGCCCACTGTCCCCGACACCTGATCCAGCTGTCAGGGCCGATATCCAATATCAGTGAATTAGGTGTCTCTCCATTAGTTTATCTTTTGCGATATTGTATCAATAAATCAATGGCAAGTATTGATCTTTCATTATGTCCGATGGGATTGGCCGGTGAAATGAACCGAGTTAAAAACTTTATCTTAGTAGATAAAACAGATGTCAACAAACTGCATAATTAGCCGTTTAAAAGGTAGTAAACCTGAAGCAATATGTATTATGGAAATACCCAGAATTTATAAAAAATACAAAATTAAAAAAGTCAGTCAGTGGTGTAACATTTACTAGATAACAGAGTTGAGGATCTTAACTACACACAGCTGTAATCTGCCAGTCAGAATAGAAGAAGGCGGGTGTCTCTATACGTTATCTTTATCCATATATCTAACAGGAACAGAGTCTGATTTAGGGAAGCTGGCTTTACATGTTCAATATATAATCTAACAATAGAGGAATCTACTTGACGTGTGTGAAACAGCTGCATGCATTCTGATGGTTACACTTACACAGATCTTCTACCCTTCACCAGTCTGGTGGAAACATTTGTTTGATAAATCCACCCACAGTCAAAGGTAGATTAAAAAAGTAACTTCTGTGTCGATAACAATGACTAACCTCTAAAGGTGGAGTGGATCAACTGTGCTGGACTCTCAGTAACCTGCCTGGATTGCAACACTTCTAAATGTGTATAGAGCGTTTGACAAATGTAAACAGAATGTCTGTGGTTGACTCTGAACATTGACACAGGAAAACATTAGAAACACCTTCATCAAACACGGTGACTTGAAGACCTCGCAGTGACCGGATGCAAATAGATCACTGTTTACACAATGGCTGCAGGGCTCCATGTGGGAGTGGCTCTGTCATTGAAGGGCCAGGTCTGTTGACTGTTGATGGATTGCCAGATTTATAGAGTTTATTTCTGAATAATGTAGTCCAATAGAGAGGCTAAGTCCATCAAACATGGTACATTTAAAATACAAATAGACATCACAGTTTGTTGGTACCAGGATGTAACGTTAAATCGTCACTCCTTATTTCTGTCTCATTGTGTGTAAATGTTCTTTGGTTGTTTTGTAGTTATTATTATGTTCAATTGGATCAAAAATCAATGCATATTTTTTCTGAAATAAGGTCCCATGAGGGACACAGGAAGGGGCGGGACATTGCCTCTCTATAACTATTGTAAAGGTTAGCAAATGAAAATCCAATCATTCACTCTTAAATATAATGTTTGCTACCCAAATTAAATATCCCAGTGGATCGACGGCAAGATTGTTTGAGCCATTTGTTCAAAAATAGATTCCTCAGTAGATCCCTGCGTAGCATGTTATCACATTGTAGGTCACACTAATCTCTTGTTTCCTGCTACTGGCCACGGAAGAATTATTAAAATCCACAAATATCAACTGAATTGTCTTGAAAACATTGGATAGAGTGATTTCCTCTATAAGCTACGTGTCCGTACTAAAGCAGGTCATCGTGTCTTCTGCAATCAAAGGGAAAAGAGTGTTTCATTACTGTGTCTCAATCAAAGCGATTATGTCATCTGTGTCCTTTTGTCGGGGCGGCGCCCACTGTTCCTGCATGTTCTGGTGAAGTATATTTGGATTGTACAGTGTGTGTGTGTGTGTGTGTGTGTGTGTGTGTGTGTAATTGGGCAGAGTGGGTAGAGTATCACACGGTCAATGAAAGGCTTTAAGAGGATTGCACATGCCTCTGACTGACTCACAAGGTGCAATGAACTCCCACTCTATTGATGTTTAACTGAATTCCTTTGTTAATAGAGTATTTACAGTCACATGTCCCTGGACCGAGCACACACACTTACAACCCAGGAATGTAGCACGCTACCACGGCAGGGAGATTAAGTGTTAAAAAAAAGCAGAAGAAGAACGATTACTTGAAAAATGGTGCGAGTGTTGTTCTGACCCTTCGGTGGTAAAGAGCCAGAAAAAGGCTGCCATTGTTTGAAGTTATTTATACTAGTTGTAATGACTTGTACTGAAGGGTCTCCTTTATAGCGTACAGATGTCCCAACAAAGACACAGTCCATGGCACCGCCCCAGATGAGCGTAATGACTGTAGATGTGGGGATTTGTTGTCTTGCGGATCATGGGAACACGGATGGCATGTTTCTGTGGTCGCTGTGACGATAAAAAGGAGCCGTCCTGGAGGGGAACAAGCCCTCGGGGAACCATGGCAACTGGAGGCAAAATGTCAAATGCCAGACCTTAAGTACTCCAGCCGGAGGAATTTCCAAGATTGAACTGCTGAGTATTTATCTGGCTTTATATGTTTGGCTTTGGGGGTCCTGGTTTTTACATTCATTGTTACTAAACTAGAGATGTTCCATTTTTTTAAATGGAACTTCACAGAGGTTACTGAGGGAACTACTGCAGAGGAGCTGCATCATTTATCACTGTGTACCTTGCTTGTTTATTCACAATGGAATCTGTCTGAGGCAGCTTGGCACCAAGTTAATATTTCACCCTGGCTATCCCCAGCCTCTGGAAATTAGCCTTAAGAGGCCGGCTGGATTGAGCTAAATGGATGGATCAATTAAGCAGCAGACGGGGGGGGGGGTTTGCTTTAAGAGTGCCAGAGAAGCTCCTGTGAGGCATCAGCACAGACGCAGCATGGTTACTAAGCCTGCATGGGCCATAGACTGGATATCAGTCAGTCACTGTGACCTCACCCGTTGCTTTTTACGGCTTTGAAGCCTCGACTTCAGCAGTTTGGCCGTCGCCATCTTTCATTTTTGCAACCAGGAGTGACACCATAGGGTGGTAGCCGCCCCCTAAAGCATCCCCTGCTTTCTGGTCTGGTGGACTCTAAATGGACCATAATGTACTAAATGAACATCATGCTGGATTGAAGAAGACTTGAAACTAGAGATTGAGACCATAAACTCATGTTTACAATGTTTACTGAGATAATACATCAAGAGAGAAGTAGGACCATTTTCTCATAGACTTCTATACAACCAGAGAGGAGTCGCCCCCTGGTGGCCAGCAGAGAGAAGTAGGACCATTTTCTCATAGACTTCTATACAACCAGAGAGGAGTCGCCCCCTGGTGGCCAGCATTGAGAAGTAGGACCATTTTCTCATAGACTTCTATACAACCAGAGAGGAGTCGCCCCCTGGTGGCCAGCATTGAGAAGTAGGACCATTTTCTCATAGACTTCTATACAACCAGAGAGGAGTCGCCCCCTGGTGGCCAGCAGAGAGAAGTAGGACCATTTTCTCATAGACTTCTATACAACCAGAGAGGAGTCGCCCCCTGTTGACCAGCGGTTGCCGACTGGCATAGGCACAATATTATATATCTAATCCTTCACATACATGCCTACATATACATGCTGATGTCTTGACACTAAAGACTCGTGCTATGTTCACGCTACAAGCCACGGAAGCAGCAAGACGACGAGGTGTGACGGTGGAATTATTAGTGAGTCAACGCTGAAGGGTTGTCGTTAAATAGCACTGAGTCGGTTTGTAGCTTCTTGTCACCGGCTTCCATTGAAAATCATAACCCGTTGTAGTTAAATGACAGCTAGTGGTGATTTTGGTGTAAAAAATGAGACTGTTATTCATTCCTCGGACATCTCTCAACTCCATGCGTCCAGCATGATGGTCAGGAGTTAAGTAAGAGTAGATTAATTAGTATGCATTCCTCCTCCTGGACAAAGGTAATGGTGCATTAAATCAGCCAGGGCAGCAGATTAGCATCTCAGCAATGCTGTCACAAACACAGAATCAAGGCTGAAACTAGCGACATGCGGACCTTTTCACCTCCTTCTAATGCACCAAACTGCATCAAGCCAAACGTAATCTGTCTGATCTTTACAAGCGCCTTCCTTCCAGCAATACCTCCACCTCCAGCGGCCTTTTTTTATTCTTTAGCCAAATTAGGATTCAAATGTTCCTGGGGGAAAGGCCACTACATGGGAAAGTTGGCTTTGCAGGAAGTGGCTGCAAAAACAAATAGTCATACAAGTGTATGGGGAGTCATGTACTGTATGTGCACGCTACACACAGCTTGGAGGGTGTGACCAGTTGAAATAGTGCTCTGGGAAAACCATAGAAATGGACATTGATCTGTTTGCCATGCTGATTGTTGTTGGTTGTTATGGCGACGACACACCGCAGCAGGTATTCACAGCTCACCTGGGATGGAGTGGATGGCTGGCTAGTTACCTTAGTTAGCAGAGCAAGTACTAAAGCATGGTGGAATTAGTAAGCATCCTTGCCTAAATGCTACAGTGGTTACAGAAAATGAGCTAAACAAAGATGTTAGTCATCTGGCAACGGCAATGTGCTTTCCCCCGGAGAGTTCACACACTCTGGGAATATCCCAGAAGACAGAGCAGCAGAAACGATCAATCATCAGTTAAATATTCGCTACGTCAGAATTTATTAAGCATTTCCGTAACCCATGTAGCGCATCGACGATAAAAACCACCACTCATTCCCTCTGGCTCTCTAGGCTCCATAACGTTACTACTCCACTACTTTGTTACTGCAAAACCTCACTGTTACTCCGTTTAGTGTATACAACTACAACGGCGTTGATATGAATGGGATTGTCTGTTCTACTCCTATTCTATCTCTATGAATAAAAGCCTGTGGGAGTCGTGGAAAAAAGACAAAGTACACTGCCATAAAGCTCAGAGAGTGATAACAGACCTGGCCTGTGATGTCTCTGCCATGTCAGTGTTAACAGGAACCAAAGCAATCTCAAATCAAAAGCCCGGTCCTCGTGCTGATCTCCAAAATAATCTCTTAAATCTTTTCCAGTGAAAAACAATCAAATAATCTGAAATATAATGATCATAAATCATAAGGGCTCCCTGCATTGACATTTTTTTTCACTTCTTAAACATGATAGCGTTAATTGAAAGAAAGAATCTGAACAACATGTGTAATCACACCTACAACAACACACGGCCTGATTGAACTGTAAGCTGTCGATAGAAAGCAGAACTGGTTCAAAGCTTAAATTCATTCAGCAAAGGAAGCTTGCCCCCCTGCATCATTGTCCAACATAATCTATTGCTAATTTGGTGTCAACATTAGTGTAACGCAAGAGACTGCAACAACATGTACTCTAATATCATTTGTCCAATCCCTGATTTATAACATGTTTATGAAAGTTTTCCACAGTTTGAAGGAGAAGGCGTCTGCAGGACAAGCACGCTGTAAAAGCAGAGCGGTGTTTAGTCTGGCAGTCAGAGGCCGAGCTACACACGGTATCTCTGGTAGCTTAGGTAACACATACTAAAATTTTCTGCTGATGATAACAACACCTCATCATTTACTGACGTATTTCATAATTCTCGATTTAAAAAGGCAGAAATACTCACAAAAGCCTCACAAACATGCAGCGGGCAGCAGTGAGCGTGATGCTCATTAGTTATTCTCAGAGCACCGCTGGCTCATGAGGCCGACCGACGAAGACGTGACACCTGCACATATTATTTCCTGGCTGCGAGAGGAGGAGGTGTGTTTACATCCAAAGGCCATCGTTGGCGTCTGAGAAGTGCACTTACTGGCAGTCTGCAGCCTCGAGTCGCTGCCGTTGGGAACAGGATGACGGCGAGATGAAGCATGTGTGGGTGTCAAACCCAGGAAGGAGTTACAACACAGGAATGTGAGGTTGCTTCAAAGTCTAATCGCATAAAAAAGGTGTATATTGCTTTGTATTAAAGGCTTCTCTACACTCCTTGCTAACTGCGTGTCTGCGTTGCTTCATACCGTGAGGCAACCTGACAGCTACTTCCAAGACTAGTAGTAGCTGCCAGCAGGCCGCACCTAGAAATAAACCTGGCAAACGCATCGTATTACTATTACAGGTTTACAAGCCGTACATCCATCACACACACGTATACGTTCAGATGGGAGGATGATGGTCTCCGGAGACCGAGGGAAGCACCTGGCTCCTTGTCTCCCGTGCTCTCCCCGGATGTGAAGGTGTGTGTGTGTGCATCTGTGTTCAAACCTATAAATAGAGCCTTGTGTCTTCCCTAGCTCTCGCTCCAGTGGGATTCTCTCATGTTTTAATTAAATAAACTGCTGCAATCAGGCCCAGCTGTGCCCTGCATCCCCAGCCTGCATCAGTCAGCATCCACGCTCGGGGGCAACGCAGGAGGCCGGGGGGTGTCGGTGCATACGAGTACATGGCTTGGCTAAGCTGTGGAATTGGGGCATTCTGCACTGAAGCCACCGAGGAAGCCCTGCTCAGGTGTTGTGGATGGCTCCCCCGATGTGCACACCAGCAGAAGGCTCATCTCTTTCATCCTTCCCTCCGTCTCCCCCTCCTCTTGCCCTTTTCCATCGTTCTGTTTCATCTCACTCTCAATTGTTCTGCTCATTCTTTGTGCAGCCTCCTACACCGGCGCTTTCAGAAAATCTGTTCACCTTCAATGTGGCGGCCGTCACACAATGATGCTGTCAACACACCGGTGGCCACGCCTGCCCATTTGATGACATTCACCGTATAGTCTAATGCTGGGAGTACGAGCGCTGGGACGATCAGAAACACGTTGATTGCAGTAAAAGCTGTCTAGTTCACTATCATGGTAGACGAGTGCAAAATAGAGCCTTATAAAATGCAAAACTCTCTTCATTGAGAGAATAACTGTTAATTTTTCTGATGACCATGGTAAAGAAAAGGAAAGCTCCGGGGAGATAAAATGTCTGGGTAGTTAGCTAGGCCGCTCATTTCCTGAAACCAGTGTAGCATTAAAAAACGACGAAATAAGCAAGATAGTTACGTAGCCAGCTGTCTGCTACTAAGTTAGTTGTTCATACCTTGTTCCAAAAACTGAGCCGGATATATCTGACAATAGCAATAAGCTTCCTCTGGTGTGAGAGTCTGTCTTTGTAGGCTCTCAGCATCCTGCTACGTTGGTCGTGATGGGAATGTCTGATCTACTCCTATTTTATGTCTATGTATAGCCACTGATTTGACTGACACAGGCAGGCAAATGAAGTTACTGGGAAGAAATACCCACAACACACTCAGCAGCTACTGGCCGTCCCATGAACCAACGATCATGGGCCACGGGATCTATGCTTTTTAAACACTAGAGAACACATCTGTATCTGCATCAAGGAACCGTGTTCTCTGCTGACTAGGTCGGCGATATGGAGACGCCAACACTGAAGATGATGCATCCTGTCGGGGATAATCCAATGCTAATACCGCGCTGTGGTTTGGAAAGGTTTTTGTTGGCGGGCCGCATTTGCTGCTGTCCGTCTCCGACTCTCTGACCGCACCATCTGATAACCTCAGCTAATGCCTGTGCATCAACATTGCTACCAGAGAGTACCGTTTAAAATAAAAAAATAAAAATGGGAGCACCATCCTCCCAACATCCCCAACCTGAACGTCCTGTTCCCTGCTGCTCGAGCTCCGCCCGCCACCCCAAGTGTAAAAGACTTAACTATAGCTTTTAGTAGCTGCCTGGCTGCTGGTTACCATCTATAATTAATGGACTGGTGCTGCTGGACCTTGTTCTGTTTCTGGCCTAACCCCCAGTAAAACCGCGCCGCCATTACAGCCCCTCCAATGGTGAACTCCCGAGAGGATGGATTCAGCCAAGAGCAGCCACCAGACACCATCAATACTTAAAATAGTGAACGAGCGAATGATTATTTTTATCCCGGTTGCTCGACGATTTATTTGTTTATTTGTTTCACATTTAGAGGAATCATTGCTCACTTTTATTGGAACTTACACGGGCTATTCCTGCCGGTAATGTTTCCTCCACATGAGAATTGATTCAATTATTGATTGAGTTGTCCACAGCAGGGGAAAAAGCGTGAATGGATCAATAGCCATTTTGATGAGTAAGAGGGAGCAGCTCTCACTTTCATGTTTTAGAAAATGCCCCACTTGTGTGACGTGATATTTCACTCATGAGACGCTGCCTCCTCCAGTAATGACAGGCTCGTGTTCGGCAGTGAGAAGCCTTCACCTGCTGATTGTAAACCACATTCTTGTGTAAATTATCACGCTGGCCTCTCACTGTATTACATATTGTTTCACATGGAGCAGATGCCAAAACATAAATAAAGAAAAAATGTTCTAGGCATTTGACGATATGAAGAATTCCGGCACGATTATCCTGATCAAAATAACTGCGATTGACGATATCATCCCGATAATCATCGTACGGTGCTCTTAGAAATGTCACTAAAATACACTGGTATTTACATTTTTATGAAGAAACATTGTTATTGCATTGCAAAGAGAACACAACTTTTTTTGTTGAAGTGAAAAACAAATAATACATTTTAAATAATTTAATCATTTGACTTTTTTTACTGCATGATACTTCCTGTAATTATTTATCTCTCTACCACGGTAGTGAATTAGTCAGCTTTTTCCAAGTCACTGGTGACAATAGTGGAAATACACCGGATTCATTTATAGCAAGTGTTGTTTTTTTTAATCCTGGTCCGCCATAAAAATCTGACATCGTCCCATCGGTAGTGTGAGCGCTGGTCTCTATGCTGAATTGTTTAAATGAGTTAGAAAGGGACTTTGTAGGTTTTTGATGTGTGCAGGTGGTCCGGTGGGGGGATGGGACAAAACAGCACAGGGCTTTCACCCAGGAGACCGCCATCCGAGTCCCCTGTGACTCTTTTAGTACTTTCTTGCATTTTCCCTTCCCAATTTTGTCATTTTGTGAAACCTCACAAAGTAGAACTTTAGACGGCGTTGTTTTGAAAAGGATTCTGCCAGGCCCTCGTCCGGTGAACCCCAATAAAGGTTTCCATTCTGCACACAAACGCTTTGTTTTCTCAGCGCGGTGACAAACATGACAATGTATGCTTAACAAAAAAAAACATTAATTTGTTTGGGTTAGCTCCGTGATCTGCCGCTGTAAATGTCTTCTTGCACACGTTGGTTGTTTGACATGTGTGAAGAGGAGCCGTGACATCACAGGGGTTTCACTGGTTTACACGGTGACACAGGAGTTGCTTATTTACAAGATTTAATCCTTGAACCCGGTTTTCCAGCCCCCCAAAACGCTTCCCACCACATGCTGTTTAAAACGCAGCCTGTTATGTGGGAGAACACACGTCAACGTTGTCGTAGTGAAACACATTAATGCAGGAGACGGGGTTGATGCGCTGCATAACAATGTTTCAAGGAAGCCCAGCCTTGCTAACCGTGCCGGTTCAGCAAGCACAACAGGATGTCTAACCAACCGTGGCCTGATCAGCAAATGGGGAAAGGCCTCAGTGGAAAAGTTGGAACACATCTGGTTGGCTCGGAGTCAAGGACAGTCGGGTGAAAGTCCTGATGTTACAACAAGTGCCGCGCATCGAGATAAGCTGCAATAAAGTGGCTGATGTACGGGCATCACACAGGCGATAATGACCAGAAATAGCATGTGTGATTGCCCTCAGTACCTATGAGCTGATAGGAAGAGTGAACCATGGGCTCAGGCAGGAGAACGGGCGGGAGCACAGATACTCAAGGTGGTGATGATGAGAATCGCATGCGTTGGAATCGCATGTCACTTCCTGGTTTTTTATCTCTAATGCTGAGGTTGACTTAAAAACGTGATTAAGGACTATGAATCCATGACTAGGGATGGGATGAAAAAAAACCCAGTATCAATAAGTTGATCGGAGTGAAGTTCTGCAAGCTTGCTATCATGTTTGACAAAAATGAGGCTGATTTACAAAAAATAAAAAATAAATACAGGATAAAAAAAACACATTTATAATGCAGGAAGGCCTGGTGACCATCTGTGACACCATTATAATGTTTGTTTAATAACACAATGTACAGTGATTCCAGCGTTGTGTTGAATTGTAATAGTTATAGCATGTTTGATTTGCCTTTAGCCAGGATTTCTTCACATCTTCCCATGGTTTACCCATCAGATGACCTTTGCCCAACCGAAAACAACAACAACACCAGCCACTCTCCAGAATTGTGCAATGCACATGGGTCAACTTTGCCTTTTCTATTGATGCCAAAAATGAACCCCAAGCTCAAAGTCAGAACGCCATATCTACCCAGTCCTTACCACTTCATAACCATAGCTGTCGGGCCTGCTAACATCAGCAGCCCTGATCCTCATCGGTGGCTCTATTATTACCAGCTACCTGGATATTATGGGATTGAGTTGCAGCATCCAGCTGAGTCTCATCATCGATTCGGGGAGAGCTCGAGGCTGAGCTGAGGCGCGTGCCCCCCCAGCTCGTGTCCGCTCCCGAGCCGAGCTGTCACACATGACCCAATGCAAAACAACCTCACTTTTTCATTTTTTTTTTTAAATATAATATATGTGTTCAAACTCACCGATTCCGGGGGCGGAGTAGATGAAATACAATGCGGAGGTGGACAGTGAAAAAAGGAATAAAAGCCCAAGGAATGACCTTCTCCGGAACCGCAGATGTGTCGGCATTATATTAGGCAGCAACACAAAATAACACGATAAAACAAAAAGCACACGCGGGCACGTTTCCGTATCTTCTAGACGACGATAGAAGCGACGTCCGACGTGTCCCAGATGCCGAAGCCCGAGTGGTCCGCGCCGGGCTGCCTGGGTTCAGTGAGCCGAGAGAAGGTGGCCGGTCTGCGGCAGCGATGAGGGAGGAGAGCCGGGCGACGAGGAAGTCGGTCGGTGTGTTTCCACGGCAGGTCGAGAGCGCAGGAGAGCGGACCTCCGGTATTCAATCAAGGCTTTCAAATTCCATCCCCCTCCCTCCTTCCCTGAGAGGACGGCTTCGGTTAACCGTTAACGTCCGAGGTGGTAACGGCTGGCGGTGTACGCGGTTCAACCTGGCGTTCTCACACACACACACACACACACACACACGCTACGTCAGTGACCGTGTTTTCGCCGCTCCGGAGCTTCTCCTGCCTCCCTGCCAGCCGTACGAGCCCTATGAATGGGGCTGCCTCTCCGCAAAATGAGCAGTACCTAGAAGTGGGCGTTAACGGCGACCCGACGACACCCGGCGGGCCAGAACGAGCGGGAGGGCGCGTGCGACGCTGACGGCGTACGACCGGGAATTCTAAGAAACGTAAAAAAATCTAATAAGAAATACTTCGACAGCCGCGCGGGGGGGTGGGGGGGTGTTAATGTAACATATGACGCTAAACTTCACAGTGTGTGAGTGTGTGTGTGTGTGTGTGTGTGTGTTTCCGGGGAAACTCCATTGTGTCACAGAGGGGTGTTATAATACCCCCCCCCCCCCTAGTTAGTTGTTAACTCAGCCTCAAACAAAATGATCATAAAACACTATTAACAACAGTCTGAATGATAATTATACAGCACTAACTTCTTTATTAATTAACTTTTATAACACGTTTATTGCAGGGTTGTTGTTTTTTATGACATTTATGGAATTTATGAAGCAATGTGATGAATGATTTTAATCCTACTTATTAATGCATGTACAATAAATATGTAAGAGGTAGGGAATATGTAACGGCTAGATAATACACACTTTTAGAACTCTCCCACTAAAGTTGTAATATATATAATATATATATATATATATTATATATATATATATAATATATATATATATATATATATATATATATATATATATATATATATATATATATATATATAAATTATACCGTGTACCCATCATGAGCCATTGCAAGCTGGCAGGTGTTCTCCACATCTGCAGGTAATTTGCAGGAAGTGCAGCCTGCAATAAAACTACAATATCCGTGGAACAGCAGATGACCTGCTGACGCTCCGTAACAATGGCTCATGGGAAATGGAGTACACGAGCGTTACTGTGAACCGTCTGATCTGTATTTACACCTTTGAAGGTGGAATCGTATCCACTGCGACAGAAACACGTATATATGTTTGACAAAACGTCGCAACAAACTGCGTCTGTGTGTTTCTTTGACTTTATGTGACGTCATCCACGCAGCGTAAAGACTACAATTCCCTACGACAGCAAAACAAACCCTTAACCAGGAAGTGGAGTTGTGATGTCAACAGATACCGAGCACCGACATGGAACTTCCAGTCCTTTTTTATTGCAAAGCATCGCTTTTGATGGTCAGCGCGGCGGTTTGACGATGGCGGGCTTCGACCGGAAAGTGTTGCTGCTGTCCTTGTTGCTGTTGCTCGTAAATCGTTGCGCGACGGAGCAAGTTGGCGGGGGAAAGCCGCTGAGTGTGCGCGAGAGCGATGACGACGGACATACGGTCACTCCGGCCGGACACCCGCAGACCAGACACGGACACGGAGATGGACGCGGTCCGGTCGGCTCCCAG
>CM056829.1:1095000-1097500 GCA_029853015.1 Chelidonichthys spinosus | reverse complement strand
AAACATCTCCATTGCTCAAGTGTTTGCTCATTGAACAAAGAGGCCTAGAGGACTTCTATCCTGGGATCTCCCCACCCAATGAACATCTGCCATTCCTGTGCTGTAGATTTCAATCTCTCTCTTTGCTCTGTTGTTTTTGCTCCGTCATTCATTCATTCATTCATTTCCTGGCCTCTCTTCATGTCACGGTTTCCCATCTCTCTATCTCCACACTTGTTACCTACCCACAGTGACACACGCCATTCTTTGCTTGCTGTCTTGCCCTCCACAGCCCTGCGAGCCCTACTTCTCTTTGTCCTGGTTCTCACAGCCTTTAATTAACATTCCTCTTTCTCTGCCAATGAGTGAGAATGAACAAGAGATGTAGAGAGAGATGCAGAGCTAGGGGGAGGGCCCAGAAGAGGACAGGTTGTGTCAATGTGTCTTGCACACTGGTGCTCATTGTTTTTTAGCCTGGAGGCCCAAGGGTTGCTGAGGCACTACTAGTAACAAGAGCCCCCTGAGCCCCCCCCCCCCCCGTCCTGTGAATCCCTAGATCGCTTTCTCTTTGTTTGTGTTTAACTCATAGCAAGCAGACCTGCTAACCTGTCAGAAACAGTGCTTAGGTTTTCTCTAAAATTAATAGGCAAAATGACACCATTAATCATAGTCCGAAGCTGTAAAAAACAGATGTTATCGTCGGATTCTCATCTTTCCAACAGTCCTCGAATGTGTCATGTGTGACGAACACTTTAGTCAGAGCAAACAAACAAATCAAAGCTTGAAATTGTGATATCTGATCAAAATCACTTTATTCTCCATGTCTCATTTAAAGTTTTGCTAGAGACTGCAAAGAAAATTCTTCTCAGTGCAGCTGGGAAGCCAGGAATAACTCTGCTGAGACAGTCATGTGACCAAAATTCTTTGACTGAATTTGCAGGCTGCTGCAGGCCAATCAGAGAGGACTAGAGAGGCTGGAAGTTGAGGTTGTAAAAATGTAATTTCTTTCAATATTGGCAACACTTTTGGGCACTTTAAACATTGGTGAATATATACATCCCACTGTTTTCCAACAAAATGAAATGATTCATGGCATTTTAACTAGACATTTTAGAGTTCTTTCCATCGCAGAGCAGAACAGGTATATGAAAGCGAGAGCCTGCTGCTTTCTGTTCTGGTCTTTGTAACCACAGCTGGTAAAAGTCATGTAGCTCCAGATACAGATGTACCACAGAAGGCCTTCATCCAACCGACTGGACAATGGGGAAACGGAGTCGAAGGTTCATCAACTCAAGGAGCTCAGCAATGCAAAAGTGAAACGCTTCACTCTGATTGGACACAATCACAAAGGCTGCTCTGTCTGCTCAGGACCTCATGAAGGCACGCCGTGATGTGCAGCAAGCTTCTTGCAGGAGCATGGATATGCTAAGTGCTTTGGCCGTCGGGGACTTCAAAAGACTCGGGCCTCGATGCAAATCCATTATGTCTGACCTATTTGTTTTTGAGAGAGCCCCTAAGAGCAGGAACCACCATGGAACCTGTTCAGTGAGCAACAGCGCCTGTGAATCTGTCAGCATCATTTTTCCAACTGCAGCTCCTTTGAGTGAGTACATTCGGTGCTCTCACTCGTAAATCCATCTCCATATCTCTGGTTTTAATCACCAGCTCCGTTTACAAGGTTAAACTGGACGCTTGTACAACCTTTTAACGCTGGCGCCGTCTCTCCTCCGACTAGCATGTCTCTAAGGCCGGCCCACTTAATCTAGCAAGCCTCCGGGACTCCCCCACAAACACCCCCGGGCAGCAGCATCCATGTGATGTTTGCCTTGTTGTGCCGTCCTACAGTGGACTGCACGCCATATTGTTTCAGCATCATCATTGCCATGTAGTGGAAGTAGTGACGTAACCGGATGCACCATGTCGGCAGTATATATTACATATATATTGCTGCTCGATACGAAAGCAAACCTCACCGTTTTTTGTTTTTCACAACTTATCCAGCGTTTCCCATGAATAACCTACATTACATAATGCTTCACTGTATATAGTTAGACAGTTCTCAATGACTGAATGAATTTCTTCCCATGAAATAAGGTCCCATGGTGGTGATTATGTTTATGTACAAGCCCAACTATAAGCAATAGTTATAAACTCTCTGTACAACACAACATTTGGATTGGAACTATGTTATGATGTATCGTCCCTATTTAAAGGATATTCTATTCTAGTCTACCCTCTCTTTATTCGTTCTTTACGTAGAACTGGGACTCTGGAACTGCAGTAGTGAGTGGTTTTGAACACTGTCTTCGGCCCGCCTTTACCCACCAGTCTGCTTCCTTGTTTCTTCCCTGCCAACCAACAGGTCTCCCTGAGAAGAAGCTTTTCCCCGATGTGCCTTTCTGGTACCGTTCACTGCTTCTCCTTGTATCTCATCTGCCCATCTCTCCCCTGCGCTCTGACACAGATTGAAGAAGAGATAGGGAGCTAGTTAGTTTGTCTCTTAGGCGAAGCACAGAGAGGT
>CM056829.1:1082500-1090000 GCA_029853015.1 Chelidonichthys spinosus | reverse complement strand
TGCACACGGTGGTGACGAGGAAGTTAATTTAGCAGTTGATAATATTATCTCATAATCATCAAAATGTGCATAAAATGCGTTCTTGCATGGAAGCAGTGAGTCAAATGGTCTGCGTGACACGTTGTAAAGCTCTGGGAAGCCCTGCGTGAAAAAGATGAACTTCTCCAAATTCACTGTTAGGAAAGACAAGACGTGATCGGTTGTTCATGTGGGGCTGACGCACCGTTACACTTTCTCCATATCGTCATCATCATCATAAATTAACATATCTGTGGTTTTAAGTGAATAGGCAAATGCAAAAAGATGTTTTTTTACATCATTTATCCGATCATTCATAGACGCGTTCAGCTGCGTGATGTCCTCTGCTCCATCCCCGTGGCCTACTTCTCACCGGCGTGCTCGCTGCCTGTGTCACGTAACACCATGTGACTTGTCTGATGCCATGCTAGACCCCATGAATACTAACGCTGTGTCTTCATGTATGTTCAGGGTAACTTCTTCCAGAACATTGGCTCCATTACTCTCTTTGCTGTGATCGGCACAGCCATCTCCGCCTTCATAGTGGGAGGAGGGATCTATTTCCTGGGGCAGGTGAGGATTGTAACTGTGTCTGTCAGCGACTCCGGCACTGCCAGGGTGTGTTCAGAGACGCCGCGTCAACTGGATTCAATATTTTCAAGTGGCCATTGTTATCGCTGTCACATTTTATATGTTGTTTTTTTGTCTTCTCAGGCTGATGTGATCTATAAGATGTCTATGACTGATAGGTGAGTCTAGTGAGGTGACATTTCATCAATAATGGCTGCTGGATACATGCTGTTGTGATACATGCTGTTATGATACATGCTGTTATGAAATCCGACACTGTCCCTTCTGAGTTCATGACATCATCCAGCGGTTCTCAGTGAATTTCACTGGGCTGTATTCGCTGTGATTAACAAGACACACGTCTGCTGCTTTATTACGGCAGTATGAACCCAAAAACAAACTATTTTGTTGCAATTTAATGACAATAAATGGATAAAAAAGGATGCTGAAGCAACTTTATAATGATGACAAGTCTGAAGCCATTCTTTGTTAGGTCTGTCTGCAAGATGATGAGCAAATAACGCTGGTTTTCTGAACGGAGTCTGGTTGATGGATGCTATGCTATGCTAACACTGTAGCTGCTCCATCAACACTCCATATAAGGTCATCTAGACATAAATACGGCACAGACCTTGTTGTTTGGACCACAGACAGTCTCTTGGTGTACTGAGCTTTAAGGTGGACCAGCGGTATTCTCCTCTTAGCTTCTTTTTTTTTAAATCGATTCATTGATTTGATTGATTTAGTGTAGCTGATAGTATGGTTACTCTGGTCTGTTTGTATCAGGAAAAACACGATTGTTTAATGGTGTTATTAAGTACTTGTATAATTAATCGGTATTGGAAAGTACTGAACTGTAAGTAAATGTACGTGTTGTTGTGGATCGGTGCGTCCCTAATGAACCTCTAGGGAAATAGAATATGAGTGTTTTATAATAGCCCCTTCAGTCCACCTTAAGGGCCAAGTTCTCAGAGCCTTCAGAGTTCCAGGGAATAGTTTAACCCGTCTGCCAGAGATGACTGACGTAAGCACCATGCCCCCCCATGGGTTTGTTCTTGGCCTTGTTATTGTTTGGTGTAATTATTGTTACACAGTCGGCACGCGTGTGCGTCTTGCGTTCAACCAGGGGTTCTCTCTGTTCGGATCCGCTTCCCGTCCCGTCCGTCTGCTTGTTTGTGTTTCTGAGGAAAGGAACTACTGAACGGATTTTAATGAAGTTCTGTGGGATTTAGGATCCGAGCCAAGAAAGAGCTGATTGGATTTTGGAAGGGAAAGTCCCAAAACGATCTGATCTTTTATTCTTTCTTGGAATTCTCTCTGCTTTTGAATCTTAAACAAAAGAGTCTTTGACCACTCGCCCTCCCCGGCGGTAATTTAATCACAATGTTCCTAATTTTGCGCTTGACATGTGGAGATTAGCCGGATAAAATGTCATTTATTTTTGGTTTGTTTATCTATTTGCACAAGTTACAAGACGAACCATGCATTAAAGGAGGAGGAGGAGCTAAAGTGTGATCCATGAGGTGAAATGCTGCAGCCTATTTGACACACCTGAGTGCATCGTGTCATTTTAACCCAGTTTTGATGAGACATGCATCCTTTTGCTGAACCGTAATATTCTGGGACAGTAGATTATGGAATCTCACGAAATCCGGGCGATTGTTAAAATCACTTTTAGGATTTTGCAGATTGAGCGAACACATGCTTCCTGGTTAGTGATGCGTTTCCTTTTCCCTTTCCTCATCTTTCTTTTTTGAGCATGTTAAACTGCCTGTAAAAATAACTCCTTTGCGTCGTCTTTCTGTAGCTTTGCCTTTGGCTCACTGATCTCAGCTGTGGACCCCGTGGCGACCATCGCCATTTTCAACGCCCTCAACGTGGACCCGGTCCTCAACATGCTGGTGTTTGGCGAGAGCATCCTCAACGACGCCGTCTCCATCGTCCTCACAAAGTAAGACTTCCTGTCCTCGTTTGTCGGGATTGTTAGCTCTCCCGAGGGAAAACATTGGCACATTTACACATTTGCTCATAGCGTGATATTTCCCCAGGTTCGCACCGCCAGATGTTATGAACGGCTCTGGCATGCGGCACGGCTGCTGTCACACACTTAAACACTCAAAGTCACCGCTCCATGCACACGGTGGGATGTTCCTGCTGTCTTTTAATGGAAGGAGGCATCTGTGTGTACTTTCTTACATCTGTGCAGTCAGTTCATCTTGCTGTGACTCATAAGTTCCCAAAGAGGCCGATCTCACCGAAACGCGTCGCCGGTTGTTGCACGTTTTTCCTGCAGATTTTAGACATGCATAAATATTTTCAACTTCTCAGTGCACCGCTCGTCGGTGTCTCACCCGGCCCCGGCAGCCAATCAATTCCAGCAGGAGGCGGGATTTACTACTCAAAGAGGACCTATGATGCTTCTCTTTTCCTTAGCGTGTTATATGTCGTTTTTTAAGCATGTAAAAGGTTGCAGGAGGAGTTACTCTCCTCTCACAGAAACACTCCTGAATTCCCTGAAATGCACAAGGTGGTGTTTCTGGTTTCCGTTATCTGATCAGCTGCTTGCAGGAATTCACATTCATCTTATTGATCGATCGATCTGCTGCGGTACAGGAAGCCTCACACACACACACACACACACACACACACACACACACAGAAAGTGACACATTTGTTCCTCGGCGTTGTAAATGTCAGATCGGGTGTCGGCATGGGCAAACAACCTTTTAACCCCACCTGCTTCTTGTTGATCTTAACAGGAAGTGACCTATTTAAGCACCTTCTAACGTGCACTTTGTGACAACACCTCGGTTTCAAATGCAGAGGATGTGGGTACATTTTTCATCAAACTCCGTCAAACGTCCAAAATCTGCGACTTAATATACTGAAAAATGTGGATGGGTTTATTTTTTTTCATTCATTTACAACCTGACGTTAAAATAAACAAATAAAATACATAGAATATAAACTTAGAAATCAAAACATCACAGTACTAGTCATGATACTGTCGTCACGGTATCTGTGTCATATCAGAAAGTTCCAGTAATGAGGCGAGAGAAACCCGCCCGCATGTTTCAGTAGAAATGTCACCCAACTCCCAGCCGTCACAGCGGTCAGTCTCATCAGTTTCACTATCTCAGAGTCGTTAATGAAGATGGCTGTATCAACAAACTGGTGACCACACGCATGCACACACACGCACACACCAACAGATACAAGAGCTAAACGTTGTCAGACCAGTTTGACGGGAACAGCAGCCTTTGTTTTCCTGCCGTGCTGCCATGCTATCTGTGGTCTGCGTTCCTTATCTCCCCTACTCAGCAGCAGCTAAATGTGCAAAGTGATCTCAAGTGTCCACGCGCCCCGTACAGCGGACCATCGCATGAATAATGGAGGCGGTGCAGTCTGCACGTTGTTAGCACCTCGCAGGCCGGCCTTCTGAGGAAGCTGCTTTACAGTCGTTTTGTAACCGCCATGCAGCTAATGCTGATGGTTGGAAGCTTGTTATTAATGCACTTTGAAACCTGATTAATCAGCCTGACTGTTTGGACGAGCCGTTATTATAAAGAAAGTAAATTGTGCCTCTGAGACCCGTGGGTCTGTAGCGGGCTCAGTCTAAATGCTGGAGTTAAGGTACTGGTATCATATGAAACTAGATGACCTCATGGATCTATTGGTACCAAGTAGGTGGGACCAGTAGGGGAGTTTTCAGAGAGCCTCCTTTAGAAATGTCCACCTTTTCAGAATATGGTGTATTTGAATATTTCTACATAGTCCCTGAAAAGTCTTGAATTGCATAAATTAGGACTGGAAGCTTGACTCTTGTATGATGTAAGTGATGTGACCTGTTGTTAGTTCTGTGAAACAGCCTCGTGTTACTCTGCAGCCACAAACAAGAGGCCTATGGCATTCAGAGGACGGGGCGTTTTCATAGTTAGATTGACAATATGTTAGTGAGCCGGTTCCAGAACAGAAGTGTTTCACCGCCGAAAGATGCCATTCTTGCAGAAATCTCAATGTCAAACATTTTAGAAACCAAATCCCCAGCATGGATTCTTCTTTGAAGTTTTTTAATATTTTTTGAATAATTTTGGACCTATCCATGACTGATTTGAAATAAAAGCCCCAGCCAAATTTTTTTTTTTTTTAAGTAACTAATTTTTTGTGTTTTTTTGGGGGAAAAAAACGTGACATCAAGTAATAAAACTGTCATTTAAAGGGTTAAAATCCTCAAAATGATTGAATGTTTGGCTAGTTTGTAGCAGGGCGGAAGTTGTTTAAGAGATTTACGCAAAAAAAAGTAGAAAAAAATATTAATTGGTTCAATTTTTATAGCATTTTTTTGAGGTGGACATTTTTGTCCAAAAGGTCACAAGAGGGTAGTTAATTTATAAAACAGTGTTCTAGTGATCTGTTAAAAAAAATAATTAAAAAATTCCAAAATGTTTCGAAAGTTAATTCTTTCTACGAAAAATTGTGCCAAATGCACTAACACAGCCAAAATTATAGCCAGTTTAAGAAATGGAGATGGCCCAAATGGACAAAAATGGCCAAAGTGATGCCTGAGGGTAGATTGATATGATGTATAACACTTTTATGTAGCGTCTACTGTTGACCTGATATCTCCCCTCTCTAAAGAAAATAAAATAAAAAACACATCTAGTCTGTAAGAATCAAATATAGATACTGAGCATTTCCTCGTCTAGATGTGAATAAAACTCACGCTGCCCTTTTAAGACGTGTGTCTGACATATAAAAACACATTATTGTGGTACTCGGAGTATTCAGATATCAGATATTCTGATGCACACACACTCTCACACATGCAATGTCTCAGTGGTGGAGTTTCTCTGCCCTCTAGAGTCAGACCGAGGTATTACAGCACAGGATGTTCAACTGTAGCATTATAGTTTCATTTATCCTTTTTTTCTCTCTGTGTTTCAGCACAGCCGAGGGCTTCTTTTCCCGGCCTGACAACTCCGTGGTTTCGGGCTGGGAGACCTTCATGCAGGCGTTGGGTTACTTCCTGCAAATGTTTTTCGGTTCTGCTGCCCTGGGAACGCTCACCGGACTCATCTCGGCTCTTGTATCCAAACTAATTTTGTGTACTTGTGTGAGAGAACTTTGAAACTGCTGCTATCTTATTTAAATTCCCTAACTGCCTTTTTAGTTTCTGAAGCACTTTGATCTGAGGAAGACTCCGTCCCTGGAGTTTGGTATGATGATAATCTTTGCGTACCTTCCCTACGGCCTGGCAGAAGGCCTCAAGCTGTCTGGTGGGTGCACACTCTGCCATGCAGGCGTAAATGTTTCATCTTCATTATATTTAACTTAATGGGACTTTTTTTCCTCCCCTACAGGAATAATGTCCATCCTGTTTGCGGGAATCGTGATGTCTCACTACACCCATCACAACCTGTCTCCCGTCACCCAGATCCTCATGCAGCAGACGTTGCGTACCGTGGCCTTCATGTGTGGTCAGTGACTCACCGACACGGATGTAAATACAGCTGCGAGGCGGCAATAAGTTCTCAAACACTACGTTTTCATTTTCTCTCCAGAGACATGCGTGTTTGCCTTCCTCGGCCTCTCCATCTTCAGCTTCCCTCATAAATTTGAAATATCTTTTGTCATCTGGTGCATAGTAAGTGGTCTGAGCCTGAACCTGAATGATTTAATGTCTGCTGATGGTTGGCATCATCGTCAGGGTGACGCTGCCGTTCTCTCCGTAGGTCCTGGTTCTCCTCGGCCGAGCCGTGAACATCTTCCCTCTGACGTTCCTGCTGAACTTTTTCAGAGACCACAAGATCACGCCCAAAATGATGTTCATCATGTGGTTTAGCGGTGAGATGACAGGGTGAACTGTTGTGTAATGGGTCACATGACTGACTGATGGGTCAGGGGTTAACGTACGCGTCTATCACCAGGAAATATATCATTTTCATATATGTAGTGATATAATGATAATTTAAAAGCATAATAATGCAAATAAAACCACAGCAATGCAATATTAGTTATTAATAATGTTCAGATATTCTGATTGGAAAGTGCATAAAAAACATTAGTCATGTCCATATATCATACATTAAGTCCCTTTAAAGAAAACATTGAGGTAGTGACCATACATCCTACAATAATTCAACATAAATATTATAGGTCATGTCTGTTTATCCTACGATAAATAGACATGACCTAATGAAGGTGATGCGTCATAAGATCAGAAAATAACACATTTTTGGGTCATGTGGGCCTTTTTCACAAATTTCTGGACAAACCAAGTTTATATGTCCAGATTCCAGTTAGGGTTGTGTGTTCATAGATGTCTTTATACATACAGTACATCTATATATTAGTACTGAGGAGGGTTGGTGCTCTTGGTCCGGCAGGTCTGCGAGGTGCCATCCCCTACGCTCTGAGCCTTCACCTGAGCCTGGAGCCCATCGAGAAACGCCAGCTGATCGGCACCACCACCATCATCATCGTCCTCTTCACCATCCTCCTCATGGGGGGCGGGACCATGCCACTCATTCGCATCATGGACATCGAGGAGAGCCAATCACGGCGTAAGAGCAAGAAAGACATCAACCTCAGCAAGACGGAGAAAATGGTAACGGCCCAAACACCTGGTCTGCATTGTTTCTGTCTGCTGTCAGACATTCGTCCTTCTCTTTAGAGGGAACAAAGGGTTTGTGGTTCGGGTGAAGGACGCTGAGTCAGCAGGGAGCTAACCAGCCTCAAAAACCCGGTCAAGCTCAGTTAAAAATCAACATTAACACAGTTTCCCAGACCCAACAGAAGACGAGCTGCTGCAGTTAGTGTTCCAGTTTGTTTTTGTTGTCTCTACCAGCAACCACATCCAGCAGCCCTCCACTCATTCCTTTCCATCTCTTAATCTGACATCTCCTCCTCCAT
>CM056829.1:1057500-1080000 GCA_029853015.1 Chelidonichthys spinosus | reverse complement strand
AGATCGCTTTCACTCACTTAAATGAACATCAAATGTGTAATTCATGGACAAAACAAAT
Organism: Chelidonichthys spinosus; assembly: GCA_029853015.1. Classification (NCBI taxonomy): domain Eukaryota; kingdom Metazoa; phylum Chordata; class Actinopteri; order Perciformes; family Triglidae; genus Chelidonichthys; species Chelidonichthys spinosus. The sequence goes on along the minus strand of CM056829.1, from coordinate 1,079,942 downwards.
TCTCTGTGTTGCCGTTGACTTCTACACATATTTTATTTGTAATGATAAGATCCCATCTTGGTCCAGAGGAAGAGGCGGGGCTTAGCCTCTCTGTAGTAGTGTTCTTTGTGAATGTGGCGGGAAGCACCAGAGGGACGTTTCCTACGTGAAGCAATACTCGAGCACCCCTTCACTTTTTCTTCTTTAAGGTCAGCTGGACGTTTACAGGATGCAGCGTTCATTAATATGATTAACGTTGTGATTAGCACCCTTGGAACTTGATTTGATTTTCTCCAGATCTCCACATTTGTATGCGTGAGGGATTCTGGGATAACTTACTCATATGTAATGAGGACGGAGTCAGGCTGCCGCTCCAGCCTCCCGCAGAGACGCAAACAAAGACAAATGCAGGAGACGCTTTGAGCTAATTAAAAGTCTTTGGGGTAAAAGGAATCATTTTCAAACCATGGAACGCCAAGCTTACAGGAAATGACCTTCATTTATGATCATAGTTCCCGTGTGGTTTCCCGTGGTGTTTACTCTCCGTCTGCGGCGAGGCTCCGTGGTGAACTTGAAATGCTCCTCATGAAGATGCACCGATGAATGTTTGGGGAGCTGGGGATACTGTCTTGTGAATGTTGATTTATTTGTTTTCTATTTATTATGTTTCAAATGTTGACTTGTTTGTTGGTTTAAGGCCTTTATACGAGCTCTATGAGCAGGATTACAGATCAATCTAATAAACAAATGGATAAACTACATATGTATGGAACGCTGCTTTCATGGGAGGAGAGTGAGAACAGAACTGTGATGTGAGACCCGACATTTTCTTTTTTCTATATATTTTAGGAGGCTATTAATCACTTTTACAAAGGCATCACCTTTATACATTTTATGATAAATAAACCTGATTAATTTAGGAAAGTACTGGAATACTGAATAATAAATAGGAACTGCAAATCACCTGAACAAGTCTGCTCTTCCTAAGTGTGTATTTTCAGTCTGCCAAAATAAAATTGGATGTCGTCCATAAAAGCAATTAAGTATAAAAAAAGTACCGTGAATGACACGACTCTTATAATATACTATGCAAGTTAAATAAAAAAAAACCTCAATGCCACCTTCACACCACCTCATTTATGTTTAATATTTCTGACATATATTTAGAACAAAACCTCTTTGTCTTTTGGCTGATAATGTCATTGTGCTGCTGGAGCGCTCCCTAGCAGCGTGTGCTAATTAGTGCATAGATTGTAGATGGGGAGGATATAACGTAAAGACGGGGAGGATATAACGTAAAGACAGGAAGGCTTGGATGACTTGGACTCCATAAAAAGGTTAATGTGTCCTGCTGGGGCCGGCATCCTGTAGCCGACAGGCTGAGCTGTCCAACCCTCCAGGGATCTCATTAGGCTCCTGGGAAGAAGCGATTAATCGGATGAGTCATGGCGCCGGTGGTTCCACACTTTGAGTCTAGGCCACGCCTCTTATAGGCATCCTGTCGTCCGTCCGTGAAACCTTTAAGAACGTCCGGAGAGAACGTGCCTTTTCAAAATAAACTTCATGTCTTCACGAGAAGACAGGTTTACTCAACAAAACCTCTTCAGGACCAGGTGAGACATGAGAGGAGGCGGGACATAACGCTGGGAGGAATTTGATTGGATCGTTGTCTAGTTCTGCAGATGTAGACACAGTTGGAATGATGGATGGATGCAATTGGTTGAAATTGTCAAGTGTTTTTCCAGGAAGACGTACATTTTGGATTTTGATATATTAATAGAAATAGATGTTTTTTTGTCATTTAATTTATGCATATTTTGTTCGACAGGCATGTGATCTAAGAGTTGAAAAGGCATTTCATTCGCATTTTTAGGAAAAGAGAACGGTTGACGTTTGCTGACGTGACAAAATGTCAGCCTTTTGCTTTTAGTTTGCACAGGACACGAACGGCAGTCTCCTGGGTGAAAGTCCCATGTTTGTTTCCACCTTCCCTGCTATAAAGTTAGTCTGGCTGCTTCACAGAAACACTTCTGGCTGGAACAACCATCAACCGACCGACCTGAACGCATCTCAGAGGTCAGTACTTTGTTTTACTTTACTTTTGTTCTCGTAAATCAGACTTCAGACTACATGATGTACATTTGCCTGGTAAGTTTTGTAATAAGAGAGTGCCACCAGTAGGGGGAGGTCTAAACCCAGTGTTGGGCCATGAAATATTAATAATCCAGAAGATGACACTGCTACATTATTTACTGTGCATCGCCCAGTTTAACTCTCCACTGTGAATTAAATGCAGTTCCACGTGCTTGAAATGCATGTGATAGTAAACAGAAGTCTGTTTTCTGCCGATGCAATGATAAAATGCACAAATGTTGATCCATTTATACCTCAGCCTTCATCTCAGCCGAGTGTGATGTGGATTGTTCTACTTTACTCAGATGAGGACCTAACACTTGTTCTATTTTAGCTCTTACTTTATCGGCAATGATACGTTTCTTTGTTTCCTTCTTCTGACAAATGTACTTATTGTAAGTCGCTTTGGACAAAAGTTTCTGCTAAATGACCTAAATGTAAATGATTGTTAAATTACAGACATTTTAAAGAATAGACGTTATCATGAAACATCCCCGGTTGCTGAATTTAATTAAACGTTATGTTTAAATATGCAAACGAAGCATCATCTAATGGTAACTTTTGATGAATCTGCAAACAGACCCCGTAGTTTAATAAACACCTCAATGTGTATTTGGGATGTTTTCTACCACGAGTCTGAAAAAAAGACGTGATGGAATCAAAACAGCCCAAAATCTCAATTTCTTTACCAATGATTATTCTTGTTATACTGTGGTGCATCATCAACATTTAAAAAGAAACAAACAAGAATTTTCATCCCTCATCTTTCGTCATATTGACAAGATGAAAATCATGTTTCTCTGCTCAAACAGTCATATTAAAAGTACGCGTGTTATCGTGTTTTTGGGTGGATTTGCATTTCTTGTAGGAAATCTTCTGGTGGGGAAATATGTACGCTAGTTAACGGCAAGAGACGTTTCAAAGTGTGTCATTGATTAAACATGAATGAACGGTTTGGCGGGAGAAGGCGCCGGCAAAGCGAGACTCGACGTGATGCTCGGAGGGTTCAGATTTGATGGATGTCATGATCTTATTGGTTGTCAGAGGTGATGTCATCACACATTTTTGTTGTCATTGTTTTCTTCTTTTAAGGTGAACAACATGACGGGAGATTCAAATCCTCCTTCTTTGTCTTCCTGCTGATAAAAAGGTAAGATAACGTTTCTTTTCTGATGGAATGTAGCTAAGCTAGCTAGCTAGCTAGCCTTGGTGACGTACGTTGTGTGAGACGAGAGATGTAGTTTAACACAAAACTTGATGTTGAAGCAAAGTGAGACTTTCTTAACGGGCAAACGTATCTTTTAAGTTGACAAACATCGTATGTCGTTGTCTAAAATAATCTGAGCCAAAAACAAAATGCATGAAATCCAGCTCCGCCGGCCGCGGCGCTGCTGCTGCTATGAAACGGTAGTTTGGAGGGCAGACGGAGGAAAGAGAAGGAACTCCATGTTCCAGCTCTCACGCAGCTACAACACCTTAATGTCCGTTTAAAGTGCAGCTAAAACAGACAGATGCTTCCGGAGTAAACAGGAATAGGCGCTCCGCTCCACCTCGGCTTCTCGTCCGTCTACTAAATCCCACTTTTCTCTTTATCCGTCTTTATCCGGTTATCTGTTTTCAGGTATTGATTAGTTTTGTCATGAATTCTCCGGCTCAATATGTGATAACGTGACAGTTTCACTGCTGGGAAAACTCCTAAAGTCATTTTATGTCGACTGAAGAAGAGCACATTTGAAATTCAGTCGGTTAGAGTTACGACGAGTCCGTCCCGTTTAAATGCGGCCGACTCATCTCCCAGGATTCATTGCGTGCCGGCGACGATTGGACTTTAATCAACAAGGCGTCTGCGAAGCAGATCAGCAGCAGAAATACACTCTCGCCTGAAATATATCACGCGCTGATGGCGCCCGCCGGCGCTGAAGCAATAAAATCAGAAGAATAAAATATGATCTCTGGCTCCGTTTTAATCAGGTAACGCCTTTTGTACGCTCTTTCTTGTCAACCGCCGCTGGTTGCTAGGCGACGGGAAAGCTGATGCAAACAGAAAATCCTCTAGACTCTAAAGGACCCGGACCACATAGACTGGGACCCGGCTAATGTTAACGGAGTGAGTGCAGTTAGGGACCGCGTGGGCAGCTCTGATGATGTAGCAGCGGGGGGAGGGGCTTAGCGAAGGGTCAGTTCGGTATCGAGGCAGACATGTTTGTTTCATTCATCTCAGTTTGTACTGGAACTGAATGAAGTTTTCTGTGTCCCATGCCAGCTTTATATTTATATTATATTATATTATATATACATTATATTATTAGTCCCATCAGCAGCAGTGAAATGAGGCATGAAATCATGGTGGACAGGAACGCGGTAAGCTGAACCGTCAGTGACCGGCAGCGGGACGCTGGGGGATGTGGAAGGCGTCCTCCGATGTCAGTCCATTCGGTTGCCATGGGAACTGTCCTCAGGTCAGGAATGAGTTTTACCTTGTGGGGGGTCGACGGGGCCACTTCCTCCTGAGTTCAGCAGTCTCTCCTTTGACTGTCTAGGTTTTACTGAAGGCGGGGTTCTTTTGTATTTCAGTAACAATATAAGTGTATTATTATAAAATGTTTCCTGCTTCCTTTCCTCTGCTTTTGTCTTCGGTTGACCAGACAGCGTGGAAGCATGCAGGAGGATAGAAGTGCAGACAGATAGGATGAGACTCGGGGGTTTGTGGTGTTGTGATGTGGACTCTGTGGGGACTCTGCTCTTACAGTGGAGCCCCGAATGCAGTATGGTTGCCACCATGTGAGCCGTTAGGGGGTTACAAGTGTCCGAGTCTGGATCATTGTTGATTTGTCGTTGGGTCAGAAAAAAACTAAACAAAAGTCTAAAACACAACTCCGCCCGCACCGGTTCATCTTTCCCAGAATAAGAGAATCAATTACTGCCATAAAAAGAAAAATAGATGTTTATATAACTGTACACCTAATCTTTACAGCATGAAGTCAGGGAGCACAGGAAGAAGACATTATCTCCAGAAATAAGGCCGACCCTGGCTCTAGCACCCATGTCCCTCCAACGCTCTTCTTGGGATCGTGTTTTCATGACAAAAGTTGAGCAACCCCCCCAGACTAATACCTGTTGGGTAACCCACCCCTCAAAGAAGAATATTAAGACATAACCCCCCTATTTTCCTCTGGATATACCGAATGGTCCCTTACAATAAGTACATGCAACAACAGTGCTATGATCATGCTGTGATTAGGGAGTCATGCAGACTGGAGGTGAAGTCTGAACAGGTGAGTCTCTTGTGAAGGCGACAGGTGACTCTGCTGTCCTGTCTGAATGGAAACCATTCCTGCTCCTCCTGTAAGTAAACACCTGGCGTTGGTGAGGGAGGCGTTGGTGAGGGAGGCATTGGTGAAGGAGGCGTTGGTGTGAGGGAGGCGTTGGTGAGGGAGGCGTTGGTGAGGGAGGCGTTGGTGAAGGAGGCGTAGGTGAGGGAGGCGTTGGTGAGGGAGGCGTTGGTGAGGGAGGCGTTGGTGTGAGGGAGGCGTTGGTGAGGGAGGCGTTGGTGAAGGAGGCGTTGGTGAAGGAGGCGTAGGTGAGGGAGGCGTTGGTGAGGGAGGCGTTGGTGAGGGAGGCGTTGGTGAGGGAGGCATTGGTGAAGGAGGCGTTGGTGTGAGGGAGGCGTTGGTGAGGGAGGCGTTGGTGAGGGAGGCGTTGGTGAAGGAGGCGTTGGTGAGGGAGGCGTTGGTGAAGGAGGCGTTGGTGTGAGGGAGGCGTTGGTGAGGGAGGCGTTGGTGAGGGAGGCGTTGGTGAAGGAGGCGTAGGTGAGGGAGGCGTAGGTGAGGGAGGCGTTGGTGAGGGAGGCGTTGGTGAGGGAGGCGTTGGTGTGAGGGAGGCGTTGGTGAGGGAGGTGTTGGTGAGGGAGGCGTTGGTGAAGGAGGCGTTGGTGAAGGAGGCGTAGGTGTGAGGGAGGCGTTGGTGAAGGAGGCGTTGGTGAAGGAGGCGTTGGTGTGAGGGAGGCGTTGGTGAGGGAGGCGTTGGTGAGGGAGGCGTTGGTGAGGGAGGCGTTGGTGAGGGAGGCGTAGGTGAGGGAGGCGTTGGTGAGGGAGGCGTTGGTGTGAGGGAGGCGTTGGTGAGGGAGGCGTTGGTGAGGGAGGCGTAGGTGAGGGAGGCGTTGGTGAGGGAGGCGTAGGTGAGGGAGGCGTTGGTGAGGGAGGCGTAGGTGAGGGAGGCGTAGGTGAGGGAGGCGTTGGTGAGGGAGGCGTTGGTGAGGGAGGCGTTGGTGAAGGAGACGTTGGTGAAGGAGGCGTTGGTGAGGGAGGCGTTGGTGAGGGAGGCGTTGGTGAGGGAGGCGTTGGTGAGGGAGGCGTAGGTGAGGGAGGCGTTGGTGAGGGAGGCGTAGGTGAGGGAGGCGTAGGTGAGGGAGGCGTTGGTGAGGGAGGCGTTGGTGAGGGAGGCGTTGGTGTGAGGCGTTGGTGAAGGAGGCGTAGGTGAGGGAGGCGTAGGTGAGGGAGGCGTTGGTGAGGGAGGCGTAGGTGAGGGAGGCGTAGGTGAGGGAGGCGTAGGTGAGGGAGGCGTTGGTGAGGGAGGCGTTGGTGAAGGAGGCGTAGGTGAGGGAGGCATTGGTGAGAGGTGGGATGGCGTTGTGTGAGGGAGGCGTTGGTGAGGGAGGCGTTGGTGAGGGAGGCGTTGGTGAAGGAGGCGTAGGTGAGGGAGGCGTTGGTGAGGGAGGCGTTGGTGAGGGAGGCGTTGGTGTGAGGGAGGCGTTGGTGAGGGAGGCGTTGGTGAAGGAGGCGTTGGTGAAGGAGGCGTAGGTGAGGGAGGCGTTGGTGAGGGAGGCGTTGGTGAGGGAGGCGTTGGTGAGGGAGGCATTGGTGAAGGAGGCGTTGGTGTGAGGGAGGCGTTGGTGAGGGAGGCGTTGGTGAGGGAGGCGTTGGTGAAGGAGGCGTTGGTGAGGGAGGCGTTGGTGAAGGAGGCGTTGGTGTGAGGGAGGCGTTGGTGAGGGAGGCGTTGGTGAGGGAGGCGTTGGTGAAGGAGGCGTAGGTGAGGGAGGCGTAGGTGAGGGAGGCGTTGGTGAGGGAGGCGTTGGTGAGGGAGGCGTTGGTGTGAGGGAGGCGTTGGTGAGGGAGGTGTTGGTGAGGGAGGCGTTGGTGAAGGAGGCGTTGGTGAAGGAGGCGTAGGTGTGAGGGAGGCGTTGGTGAAGGAGGCGTTGGTGAAGGAGGCTGTGTGGGTGTGAGGGAGGCGTTGGTGAGGGAGGCGTTGGTGAGGGAGGCGTTGGTGAGGGAGGCGTTGGTGAGGGAGGCGTAGGTGAGGGAGGCGTTGGTGAGGGAGGCGTTGGTGTGAGGGAGGCGTTGGTGAGGGAGGCGTTGGTGAGGGAGGCGTAGGTGAGGGAGGCGTTGGTGAGGGAGGCGTAGGTGAGGGAGGCGTTGGTGAGGGAGGCGTAGGTGAGGGAGGCGTAGGTGAGGGAGGCGTTGGTGAGGGAGGCGTTGGTGAGGGAGGCGTTGGTGAAGGAGACGTTGGTGAAGGAGGCGTTGGTGAGGGAGGCGTTGGTGAGGGAGGCGTTGGTGAGGGAGGCGTTGGTGAGGGAGGCGTAGGTGAGGGAGGCGTTGGTGAGGGAGGCGTAGGTGAGGGAGGCGTAGGTGAGGGAGGCGTTGGTGAGGGAGGCGTTGGTGAGGGAGGCGTTGGTGTGAGGCGTTGGTGAAGGAGGCGTAGGTGAGGGAGGCGTAGGTGAGGGAGGCGTTGGTGAGGGAGGCGTAGGTGAGGGAGGCGTAGGTGAGGGAGGCGTAGGTGAGGGAGGCGTTGGTGAGGGAGGCGTTGGTGAAGGAGGCGTAGGTGAGGGAGGCGTTGGTGAGGGAGGCGTTGGTGAGGGATGCGTTGGTGAAGGAGGCGTTGGTGAAGGAGGCGTAGGTGAGGGAGGCGTTGGTGAGGGAGGCGTTGGTGAGGGAGGCGTAGGTGAAGGAGGCGTAGGTGAGGGAGGCGTTGGTGAGGGAGGCGTTGGTGAGGGAGGCGTAGGTGAGGGAGGCGTTGGTGAGGGAGGCGTTGGTGAGGGAGGCGTAGGTGAGGGAGGCGTAGGTGAGGGAGGCGTTGGTGAAGGAGGCGTTGGTGAGGGAGGCGTTGGTGAGGGAGGCGTAGGTGAGGGAGGCGTTGGTGAGGGAGGCGTAGGTGAGGGAGGCGTTGGTGAGGGAGGCGTAGGTGAGGGAGGCGTTGGTGAAGGAGGCGTAGGTGAGGGAGGCGTTGGTGAGGGAGGCGTAGGTGAGGGAGGCGTTGGTGAGGGAGGCGTTGGTGTGAGGGAGGCGTAGGTGAGGGAGGCGTAGGTGAGGGAGGCGTTGGTGAAGGAGGCATTGGTGTGAGGGAGGCGTAGGTGAGGGAGGCGTAGGTGAGGGAGGCGTTGGTGAAGGAGGCGTAGGTGAGGGAGGCGTTGGTGAGGGAGGCGTAGGTGAGGGAGGCGTAGGTGAGGGAGGCGTAGGTGAGGGAGGCGTAGGTGAGGGAGGCGTTGGTGAGGGAGGCGTTGGTGAAGGAGGCGTAGGTGAGGGAGGCGTTGGTGAGGGATGCGTTGGTGAAGGAGGCGTTGGTGAAGGAGGCGTAGGTGAGGGAGGCGTTGGTGAGGGAGGCGTTGGTGAGGGATGCGTTGGTGAGGGAGGCGTTGGTGAGGGATGCGTTGGTGAAGGAGGCGTTGGTGAAGGAGGCGTAGGTGAGGGAGGCGTAGGTGAGGGAGGCGTTGGTGTGTGGGAGGCGTTGGTGAGGGAGGCGTAGGTGAAGGAGGCGTTGGTGAAGGAGGCGTAGGTGAGGGAGGCGTTGGTGAGGGAGGCGTAGGTGAGGGAGGCGTTGGTGAAGGAGGCGTAGGTGAGGGAGGCGTTGGTGAGGGAGGCGTAGGTGAGGGAGGCGTTTGGTGAGGGAGGCGTTGGTGTGAGGGAGGCGTAGGTGAGGGAGCGCGTAGGTGAGGGAGGCGTTGGTGAAGGGAGGCATTGGTGTGAGGGAGGCGTAGGTGAGGGAGGCGTAGGTGAGGGAGGCGTTGGTGAAGGAGGCGTAGGTGAGGGAGGCGTTGGTGAGGGAGGCGTAGGTGAGGGAGGCGTAGGTGAGGGAGGCGTTGGTGAGGGAGGCGTTGGTGTGAGGGAGGCGTTGGTGAGGGAGGCGTTGGTGTGAGGGAGGCGTAGGTGAGGGAGGCGTAGGTGAGGGAGGCGTTGGTGAAGGAGGCATTGGTGTGAGGGAGGCGTAGGTGAGGGAGGCGTAGGTGAGGGAGGCGTTGGTGAAGGAGGCGTAGGTGAGGGAGGCGTTGGTGAGGGAGGCGTAGGTGAGGGAGGCGTAGGTGAGGGAGGCGTTGGTGAGGGAGGCGTAGGTGAGGGAGGCGTAGGTGAGGGAGGCGTTGGTGAGGGAGGCGTTGGTGAAGGAGGCGTAGGTGAGGGAGGCGTTGGTGAGGGATGCGTTGGTGAAGGAGGCGTTGGTGAAGGAGGCGTAGGTGAGGGAGGCGTTGGTGAGGGAGGCGTTGGTGAGGGATGCGTTGGTGAGGGAGGCGTTGGTGAGGGATGCGTTGGTGAAGGAGGCGTTGGTGAAGGAGGCGTAGGTGAGGGAGGCGTAGGTGAGGGAGGCGTTGGTGAGGGAGGCGTTGGTGAGGGAGGCGTAGGTGAAGGAGGCGTTGGTGAAGGAGGCGTAGGTGAGGGAGGCGTTGGTGAGGGAGGCGTAGGTGAGGGAGGCGTTGGTGAAGGAGGCGTAGGTGAGGGAGGCGTTGGTGAGGGAGGCGTAGGTGAGGGAGGCGTTGGTGAGGGAGGCGTTAGTGTGAGGGAGGCGTAGGTGAGGGAGGCGTAGGTGAGGGAGGCGTTGGTGAAGGAGGCATTGGTGTGAGGGAGGCGTAGGTGAGGGAGGCGTAGGTGAGGGAGGCGTTGGTGAAGGAGGCGTAGGTGAGGGAGGCGTTGGTGAGGGAGGCGTAGGTGAGGGAGGCGTAGGTGAGGGAGGCGTTGGTGAGGGAGGCGTTGGTGTGAGGGAGGCGTTGGTGAGGGAGGCGTAGGTGAAGGAGGCGTTGGTGAAGGAGGCGTTGGTGAGGGAGGCGTAGGTGAGGGAGGCGTTGGTGAGGGAGGCGTTGGTGTGAGGGAGGCGTTGGTGTGAGGGAGGCTTCTTCAGCGAGGCTGTAATCCCTCCGAGATTGAAGGTGATGCATTTTGTGACGCGTGAAAGTCAAGTTCCCCGAAGCGTGGGGCGGATGTGGGATTAGTGTGCCCACTTGATAAACTGATCTGCACGCCGGAGAGAGGCAACATGGAGTGGATGTGAGTGGGTTGAATTGACCGCTAAGCAGACAGAGGCACAAAGTCAATGGTGGCAACGAGAGCGATCAATAATACACAGTGCAGACTGATGATTAACGTTTTGGTGGTAATTAGATAGATAGGCTTAAGAGGCTTACGGCGGTATAACCGCATTGACATTTCATCGGAAACCCATCCGGAACGTCGATCGCTGCCCGTGTGTTGAGCCCTGGATAGAGACACAAATATCTCCCTCTTCCTCCACAATCACTGAATCTTCTGTGTTCTGTGTTTTTCTGGGAGAGACACTGTTTTTGTGGCCTGATCATTCCAGATGTGATGAACTGCAGCTGCGCACGTGGGCTAAATGCTAACGCGAACGTTGAGGTTGAATATTTAGCATGGGTAGCATGTGAGCATGCAAATTAGCACTAAGCACAATGGAAATATCGTTAGTTTAGCAGATATAAAAACAATAAACACCATTCTATCCTGATGATGGCATTAAATGAATCAGATGTTAGGATTCATCCCGAGAGGCACACAAATGTGTCAAATACCATGGCAACCAAACCAGTTAGTTGTTGAGGTATTTAAACCTGTATCAAAGTTATGGACCGACCAAATAATTGTATAAAACTATGTAAGAAGTGGATGTAGTGGCATTTTCTCTTAGCCTTGTATACAGTCAGACTTCTTTTTCAACCAGAGAAGTCGCCCCCTGATGGCCAGGGGAGAAAATGCAGGTTTAAGGCATTTTGGGACTGGCGTATCGACATCACCATCTTATCCATGTTAGCCATCCAAAAAGCAGCTAACTAGTCGCCTCCTGCTGACGGGTCTCCAGTCGTTCGTCTCCCAGCAGCGACGGAGCAACAAGCAGCAGCGTCCCCTATAATGTAATTCCCTTTGAATGGCAGAATCAATGTATGCCTCTGAAAAGCCCTGCGGAGGTCTGCATAATAAAACAAGCATTAGAAATGCATAAAAGACATCTTCGTCAGTTTGAATAAACCACAAGCACTCCAAGCTGTTTTACTTTGCTTTGCAAAGCTTCTGGAAGAATAAAGAACATTAAGAAGCAGAAAACAAGGGAATCAGCACTAAACTGGGTCGACAAACGGCTCGTTCTCACACACGTCTCCAGTTCAACGAGCTCTGGTGCACACACACCGTCAGAACTACACACACACAACCATGACCAGACGGCATCAAACACAACTGCAAGTTACAGGAGAAGATAGGGAGGCGTATTAGGGCCATTGTTCGTAAAACATAAATTACAGATGAATGTTCTGAGAAAAAATACTCCAAATGTATACAAAATAAATATAAATATATTTGTGATGGTATATATTTATGAGACAAACATTCTGAGTGCAAAACCATGGTAACCGTTGCTCCTGAACTAGTGTTATTACTGCAAGGTCCTGAAAGGTGCGAAGGTCCTGAAAGGTACCTACATTTTCTTCATGTTTTTTCCAGGCAGCAACCTCCGGTTCTGAAGTGCCTTTAACTTGCATTCTCACTTTGTGTAACTGTTATTTTCCTGTTCTTGTCTTCAACCGTTCTGTAATCAGTTTTTTACTTAAATTAAAAAATAAAATTCCCTTCCAGAATATTTGACCGTGAAACGTTGTTTTGCAGTTTGCTGCATTTAAATGCATGAAAATACAAAAACATGAGGGAAATGTTTATGGAAGGAACAGCCGGTACAACAAACCCCCACATCTCCATCCCAGTAAAACCTCATTATATTATATATAATATTATAGGATTGCCATGTTGTGGTGAGGAAACAGATGCAAACCCAACGCCAACAATACAAGCATGAATTCTGTGTTTTGAAATGCAGCTGCCGGCTAATCTGCAGCCGACAGCCGTCATTCATTATTGTCCCGTGAGAACGACGTGCCACTCGTTGATGAGGCGGCGGTTCTTCTCCACGAGTCGCTCCGCGGGTCGCCGGCCCCGTCTCACACACACACACACACACACACATACACACACACACACACACGCAGATTTACAATACATGTTAAACCTTCCTAGAGGAGGGAAATGTGTGTTCATCCCCCCCCCCCCCCCCCCCCATTCTCCCAGATGAATACTTTAAATGTCCTTTAACGAGCGTCCGGAGAGGTAACGTTACCTTGGGAAACCATGGCCTTCACCGTCCACGGTGACAAAGCAGCGGTACGCATCGCTGTGCGAGCCAGAGCAGAAGAGGAATATGAAGAATGACGTGAATGATGAATAAAGGGAAACAAAAATGAGGCTGAAGGAGTGGAGATATTGCTTCTCCCTCCGAAGGCCGCCGCCGTCGCACGCCCTAAGGGTCATATTCATGGCTGACGTCGCCAAGATGAAGCTGTTGGTTTCCACGGATCAGCTCGGGTTTTTCTTTAACGTCTGCTGAACCGCACGCCGGTAATCAATCAGGAATCAAAACTCTGCTGCTTTTGGGTCTAAAAAAGCACTTTATTATTTAATATTGATTCATAACCCCGGCAGCTCACAGCCAACGCGCAGCAGTTTGAGACGGAGTGAGGTCGTGACCCTTTTCGTAATTCATCCTCGGAGTTAAAGATGCTTTTACGGTGTTGGGTGGAGGTGAAGCAAAGCGACCTACGCAACTTAACAAACCTAATTGACTTTCTGTTGGCATTGCTTTCAGGCTGAGATGCAGAGACGGCCTGCTGCTTATTTTCTGTAACCAGTGTAGCATGAAAGCATGGTGGCATTAGATAGCTCTGCATTGGAGCACTGAGTGACGTCGAGCTCCACAGCAAGTTTCTAGCTGACATGCTGAACGGCTTGCAGTGGCTCCTCTTGCAGTGACTGAAGCCGGAAGTTATGCTTCCGCATCGAAACAACGCAAGGGGGCTTGCGGACCCCTTACGTCCTTGCGGACCCCCCTTACGTCCAACGCAAGGGCCTGACGTGCACCTCCCAAAAATCCTAGACGCGCGTCGAGGCGACGCAACACCAACGCAGCGGCATTGGCTGTGATTGGTTCGCTAACTACATCCGCTGGAGACCGCTATCCGGTTTCCACCGCCATTTAAACTTTTAATACTTTTATTGTTTGCACCTTGTTTTATTGTTTGCACCTTGTTTTATTGTTTGCACCTCGTTTTATTGTTTGCACCTTGTTTTATTGTTTGCACCTCGTTTTATTGTTTGCACCTCGTTTTATTGTTTGCACCTCGTTTTATTGTTTGCACCTCGTTTTATTGTTTGCACCTTGTTTTATTGTTTTCACCTCGTTTTATTGTTTGCACCTCGTTTTATTGTTTGCACCTCGTTTTATTGTTTGCACCTCGTTTTATTGTTTGCACCCTGTTTTATTGTTTGCACCTCGTTTTATTGTTTGCACCTCGTTTTATTGTTTGCACCTCGTTTTATTGTTTGCACCTCGTTTTATTGTTTGCACCTCGTTTTATTGTTTGCACCTCGTTTTATTATTTTCACCTCGTTTTATTGTTTGCACCTCGTTTTATTGTTTGCACCTCGTTTTATTGTTTGCACCTTGTTTTATTGTTTGCACCTTGTTTTATTGTTTGCACCTTGTTTTATTGTTTGCACCTCGTTTTATTGTTTGCACCTTGTTTTATTGTTTGCACCTCGTTTTATTGTTTGCACCTTGTTTTATTGTTTGCACCTCGTTTTATTGTTTGCACCTTGTTTTATTGTTTGCACCTTGTTGCTTTTGCACAAAGAAATAAAACACCAAGTTCTGAAAAATAGTGGACTTTTAAAGCCGGAGAGTAAACAAATAGGCTATAACGAGGCTAACGACGATATATGTCAAGAGTCTCGGTCGGTCGGTCAGTCTTTACAAAAAACATAGCGCCCTCTACCGGTGTGGCATTGAATTGCATTTCGACGCGTAAACCCAACGCAGAACCATCACGGTCTCCAAGCAACTGCGTGGCCGTTGTGTGATCACTAAGCGGAAGCGTAACCAGGGCTTAAGGAACTTTTAAACCAAGGTGTGTGAGGACCTTTCAGGAGACCCGGGGTCCGAGTGGACCGGGAGAACGTGGAGATCGAACGGCGTGCGAGCAGCTCTCTGCATGGCATCCGTACAGGTGAGTGACCTCTGTGACCTTTCATTTCTGACGATGATTTAAACGTTGCTCGTTGCTGTGTTTCATGTGTTGTTGAACCGTCCGTCCTCGTTGCTTTTCTGAGGAGATCAATAATAACACCACGGGCTGCAAAGTGTGTCTGTAAGTGGCATTTCTTTTGATGTCGGGGCTCATGCTGTTCTGTACACCCTGACATTTAATGCTGCAGCTGAAACGTGATCTTTACATTTGTCTGGTTGCAGGTTTGTTCCAGCCTGCACAGACGTGGTTGCAGTGGCGGACCCTGCCAGGTCCTCAATACGTTACATGAAATGACCGTTCAGTCATCTGTTGATGGTGTGTGGCTTGTATTATTATAACTGTGTAGATACCAGCGTGTACGTAATGTACATCTTCAGTGTTGATGACGAGACACATCATGCAGAAGTCGTCTGTTCTTCCATACGTTCATACTTGGGGGGGGTATGAACGTATGGACGTTCATACTTGTGTGGGGGGGGGGGGGGGGTTGGTGATTAAATGCCACGCTGTCCGACTACATACCTTAGAAAGTGTTGTTGACCTCGGAATCTGACGAAATGATGTTTGATTTCCTTCCACAGAGTGATCTGGCGATGCTAAAGAGGAGCGATGTCGGTGCTGCGAGGTGGAAACATGTGTTACTATGGCAACAACAGCCTCTTTGATGTTTCCTCAAGGGACGACCACGAAACTTGAGGACCCAGGTAGGGATGACATCACTCACTGACGTGTCTTTATGACCGTAATCTGATGTGACACTGTGACCATGAAATATCATGTCGTCTGAACCGGTCAGCAAAGTGAATCCGTAGTATAACATACTTTAAAAGTAATTGTGGACGGGTCCATTTAGACACTGAGGCACTGAGACTCACGTAGAGCCGTTCACGTCATCATCTTTCCAAGGACACCCGACGACTACGCCTCTCCTTGTGGAACAAACCTTGGGTTCATCCATTCATTTGCTCCTTCTTGGCACAGTTATATATACTGTATATATATATATGTATATATATATATATATGTATATATATATATATATATATATACATATATACACACGTGTACATGGAGCTTGTTTTCCACACTGGAACTGTTTTCTGGAGCCGTTAGTGTCACTAGATGACGAACGACCACACCAGCGTTCCCATCAATTATAAATCTGATTTCCCGGCTCGTCATCATCGTTAGATGTGCAGATTATGGCAGTAAATATTCACATAACCTCATAAAGGTTCACTCCGGCTTTGTTTAAGACTCACGGAGCCGTAACCTTTAGGGGAACCTTTATTGAAAAACTATAGCTGTTATCTGCAGCGTGATGAGCTCTACGAATGTGTGAGGAATATTGCAACATTCATTATCACGAGTGGTCTTCAGCAGGCAGTGGCTGAGACGTCTTAACAAGCTCAATCTTACTGCAATTACCTCATATCGGAGGATCTGGAGTAGTTTATTCCTGCTGCTCCACGGGGCGCCAAGGCTTTACTTCTGAGAGAGAACATTTAAGATGCACCATTAAAAGCTGAAATTGAACGGCGTAAAAGGTTTGGTCCGAGTCGATTTTCTTTCACCTTTTATTTTCCGTCTGTCGATCGATTCAATCAAAAACCTGTTACGGCTTCTTTTCTGGACTGCTGGGGTCAACGTGCATCTGGGTGACATCGTATTTGTCTCCTCACGTTCCTGAGCAGGTAACGAGATACTTGATTGTAAAGGAGAGGAC
This sequence comes from Chelidonichthys spinosus, assembly GCA_029853015.1. Classification (NCBI taxonomy): domain Eukaryota; kingdom Metazoa; phylum Chordata; class Actinopteri; order Perciformes; family Triglidae; genus Chelidonichthys; species Chelidonichthys spinosus. Next base: position 1,063,764 of record CM056829.1, on the reverse strand, counting down.
ACTTACACCTTTGATTAAATGAAATGAGAAGAGCCTGCAGCAGTCTCAGCCTCCCGGATATAAATGAACTGGTACTAAGTATAAGCAATAAGCCCGTCTGGGACACCAAGGAGATTTGTCTTTTAGTCTCGCTATGCATTCAAATGAAAACAAAGAATCATTAAGCTGAGCTCCAGATAAACTGAACTGAGCAGAAAGGTCACCAAAGGAAGAAGGAATCTCTGGAAGGACACCTGACTGGTGATGACAGCCGTCTCCCCGGGGTCGTCGGCATTTCTATCATGTGTATTCGAAACGTCATGATCTCACTTCAAGGCAAGAAATGTGAGCGAGAGGTGAGCGAGGGTTGTATTTGTGTCGTTTTGTGTCACGCCCATGCATTCCTACCTAACGGCGCCCCATAACGCAGCAGCAGCATCAGCAGCATCAGCAGGCATCAGCAGGCATCAGCAGCATCAGCATCAGGCATCAGCAGCATCAGCGGCATCAGCAGCATCAGCGGCATCAGCAGCATCAGCATCAGCAGCATCAGCAGCATCAGCAGCATCAGCAGCATCAGCAGACATCAGCATCAGCAGCATCAGCGGCATCAGCAGCATCAGCAGGCATCAGCAGCATCAGCATCAGCAGCATCAGCGGCATCAGCATCAGCAGCATCAGCAGGCATCAGCAGCATCAGCAGCATCAGCAGCATCAGCAGCATCAGCAGCATCAGCATCAGTTGCACCATGCAGCATCAGGCAGCATCAGCGGCATCAGCAGCATCAGCGGCATCAGCAGCATCAGCAGCATCAGCAGCATCAGCAGCATCAGCAGCAGCATCAGCGAGCATCAGCAGCATCAGCAGCATCAGCAGCATCAGCAGCATCAGCATCGTTGACCATGAGTTCAGGGCGCTGGCGGGCTGAAGGACCGCGGCACGTGACACGACTTCCAACGAGTCAGGTGCACGGAGACTCGCCCCCCGAGCTGAGGGAGCTCAGGTTAATCACGGGGCGTTCAAAGGCATCGCTGGGCGCCGCCAGCCGGGAGGAAGCAGTGAAAGGAGAGCCATGATGTCATGATGTCATGATGCTTTGTGATGTCACAGTTGGTTATTCTAAGTGGAAAAATATTGTTAATTATAACAAGGATTATAATGCATTATAACAAATACATTATAACTGATTATAATACATTATATAACAGTGATTATAATTAATTATAACAAATACATTATAACTGATTATAATACATTATATAACAGTGATTATAATTAGATTATAACAAATACATTATAACTGATTATAATACATTATATAACAGTGATTATAATTAATTATAACAAATACATTATAACGGTGATTATAATACATTATATAACAGTAATTATAATTAATTATAACTGATTATGATAGACTATATAACAGTGATTATAATACATTATATAACAGTGATTATAATAAATTATAACAAATACATTATAACTAATTATAATAGATTATAACAGTGATTATAATAGATTATAACAAATACATTATAACTGATTATAATACATTATATAACAGTGATTATAATTAATTATAACAAATACATTACAACAGTGATTATAATACATTATATAACAGTGATTATAATAAATTATAACAAATACATTATAACTAATTATAATAGATTATAACAGTGATTATAATAGATTATAACAAATACATTATAACTGATTATAATACATTATATAACAGTGATTATAATTAATTATAACAAATACATTATAACTGATTATAATACATTATATAACAGTGATTATAATGAATTATAACAAATACATTATAACTGATTATAATAGATTATAACAGTGATTATAATAGATTATAACAGTGATTATAATTAATTATAACAAATACATTATAACAGTGATTATAATAGATTATAACAGTGATTATAATTAATTATAACAAATACATTATAACTGATTATAATAGATTATAACAGTGATTATAATTAATTATAACAAATTCATTATAACGGTGATTATAATACATTATATAACAGTGATTATAATTAATTATAACTGATTATGATAGACTATATAACAGTGATTATAATTAATTATAACAAATACATTATAACAGTGATTATAATACATTATAACAAATACATTATAACTAATTATAATAGATTATAACAGTGATTATAATAGATTATAACAAATACATTATAACTAATTATAATAGATTATAACAGTGATTATAATAGATTATAACAAATACATTATAACTGATTATAATACATTATATAACAGTGATTATAATAGATTATAACAAAGACATTATAACTGATTATAATAGATTATAACAGTGATTATAATTAATTATAACAAATACATTATAACTGATTATAATAGATTATAACAGTGATTATAATAGATTATAACAGTGATTATAATAGATTATAACAAATACATTATAACTGATTATAATAGATTATTTATAATAGATTATAACAGTGATGACGATACATTAGAACACTGATCCTGGAAATGAAATGACCTGCACGTATTACTTGACCTTATAAGTCATGAGGACTCACTGACTCCTGACTCACCAGCGACTCATTTGACAAGCGAGATACAAACGAGTCTCTTGTGACTCGTTGTTGACATTTTGACAGGACGTGAACGGCGGCGTCCTGGACGATGGTCCTGTGTTTGTTGCCCCTCCCACCCTCAGTGGACCATCATGCACTGCAGCACCAGGTGACTGAGTGAACGGGAACACGGACCCATGCAGCAGATCCTGCTGGACTCGGTGACTTCTGAAGATCAGGTTAGACCACGAGAACTTCTGAGAAGTCTGTTGGTGTAAAAATCCCCCAATGACATTAACCGCATTCACTTGTAATGTTCATGGTAACGCCACGTCTATTTTCAGAGCCATTAAGTCGCAAACTGAGCAAAGGCCTCGTTGTTCAGCACATTGCTTCTCTTGAGACATTTAATTACTGGAGTATTACGCTCACATGAACTCCTCGGCAGATACCTGGAACCGGAGAGACCCTGTCAGGAAAGACAGATTTAACGTGCAAAAGTGAGGCAGCGTGTGTGGAAGGGAATGATGATTAAGGACCAATGAGAGTTGTTCTAATGACGGAGGAGAAGGAAGCAGGACCAGACTGTTTTAATGAGGTACTGAAGTTCTCAGTGTTAATTAGCGTCGGTGATGAGCGGGTGCCTCCGCCTGCAGCGCCCGGCCTGTCTGTGTTAGCACTGTCACAGGGGTGGAGTGCTGCACGGCCCTGTGCTTCCCCTGGGACACCACCTAACATCTGCTCCCTCCAGCTGTTCACACACACACACACACACTCAGGCTGGCAGTGCTGGATGTGTAAATGCAGCTGTGTGCATGCACGTGGCTGAACACAGATGTGTGTTTTATTTACTTTTCAAATGCTCAGCATCTGCATCATCATCATGCTTCAGTTGGCTCCGCCTCCTGCTGTTTGGACCCTGTAATCGGTCCTTCAACTACGCGGGTGTAATGTTTCCCATGATCACTAGACTGTTTAATGATATTATTAGGCAGCCACCACTTTGATCATAGCACTGTTGTACTTAAGGTATGTTTGCTGGACAGCTACTACTTTACTCAGACGAGGACCGGACACTTGTTTCTACGTTTTCACTTTTCCTTTATCAGCAATGATATGTTGTGGTTTCATTCTTTGGACAAATGTACTTATTATAAGTCGCTTTGGACAAAAGCTTCTGCTAAATGACCTAAATGTAAATGTAGTGACTTAAACCTGCATTCTCTCTGCTGGCCACCAGGGGGCGACTCCTCTCTGGTTGTATAGAAGTCTATGAGAAAATTGTCCTACTTCTCTCTGCTGGCCACCAGGGGGCGACTCCTCTCTGGTTGTATAGAAGTCTATGAGAAAATGGTCCTACTTCTCTCTGCTGGCCACCAGGGGGCGACTCCTCTCTGGTTGTATAGAAGTCTATGAGAAAATGGTCCTACTTCTCTCTGCTGGCCACCAGGGGGCGACTCCTCTGGTTGTATAGAAGTCTATGAGAAAATGGTCCTACTCCTCTCTGCTGGCCACCAGGGGGCGACTCCTCTCTGGTTGTATAGAAGTCTATGAGAAAATGGTCCTACTTCTCTCTGCTGGCCACCAGGGGGCGACTCCTCTCTGGTTGTTTAGAAGTCTATGAGAAAATGGTCCTACTTCTCTCTGCTGGCCACCAGGGGGCGACTCCTCTCTGGTTGTATAGAAGTCTATGAGAAAATGGTCCTACTTCTCTCTGCTGGCCACCAGGGGGCGACTCCTCTCTGGTTGTATAGAAGTCTATGAGAAAATGGTCCTACTTCTCTCTGCTGGCCACCAGGGGGCGACTCCTCTGGTTGTATAGAAGTCTATGAGAAAATGGTCCTACTCCTCTCTGCTGGCCACCAGGGGGCGACTCCTCTCTGGTTGTATAGAAGTCTATGAGAAAATGGTCCTACTTCTCTCTGCTGGCCACCAGGGGGCGACTCCTCTCTGGTTGTTTAGAAGTCTATGAGAAAATGGTCCTACTTCTCTCTGCTGGCCACCAGGGGGCGACTCCTCTCTGGTTGTATAGAAGTCTATGAGAAAATGGTCCTACTTCTCTCTGCTGGCCACCAGGGGGCGACTCCTCTCTGGTTGTATAGAAGTCTATGAGAAAATGGTCCTACTTCTCTCTTGATGTATTATCTCAGTAAACATTGTAAACATGAGTTTATGGTCTCAATCTCTAGTTTCAAGTCTTCTTCAATCCAGCATGATGTTCATTTAGTACATTATGGTCCATTTAGAGTCCACCTGATGACTTTAGGGGGCGGGGCTACCTTGTGATTGACAGGCCGTTACCAATGCAGTTAGCCACTAAAATGACTGTCAAACAAACCGTTTGGAAGACCCCTTCAAATGCAGCTGAAAAAGTCAGAAAATCCATTTGATGGCTCCTTAACCAGCTCAACTTATCCCAAGATTCTTAGCATGCCGACGACAACCGGATTTTAATCGCCATGGCGATGTGGCAGAACACACTCCCTCAGACTGAAATATATCACGAAGCATATCTTCCATCATGATAAGCAACCAATCACATTCTGCGTTCCCACAACGATTCAGGGACCAAAACGGCCAGCTAAAAATAAGTAGGTAGAATTTTGGTATTTTATCTGCACTGGTATAGAATGTGATGATTCCTCAGCTGTGAAGGGGGGGGGGGGGGGGGGAAGCCACAGAGCAGAGCAGTCCTTGTTCTGCCTGATATCCTCCTCTGTGACACCTCCTCCCTCAGGGCCAGTCACATCCTGAGGACACGTCTAAGCAAGTCTTATCAGCCTGCACACACACACACACACACACACACACACACTCCCAGCTGGTGTAGGTGTGCGTTGACCAAACGGTTCCAGGTGATTTATTTGACGTCTCAATTAAGCAGGAAAAGATAACGACCTTGATGCGACCTTTCTTTTTACACGCGTGCATATGAGCGCCACCTCGTTAGGAGGCCTCTCTATCTCCAGACCTCCAGTAAGCCGAGCCGCTGTTCATGGTTCATTTAAAGAGGGACTATTTCTGTCCCTGCGCATGATGCGGAAAGCCCCTCGGTGAACGTATACGAGCACATGGCGGCTCACGTGTGGCCGCCATGTGCTCGGTGCGTACGGCGTGGAGGCACCGTGGGGACGGGAAGTGGCGGAGATAAAAACGTCAGGCCGCTTTTTAGGCAGCTCGCCATGTTGGCAGCGACAAGGTGACGAGGAAAAGTGGCGGAGCGCTGCAGGGCGGCGTGTTTCTGTAGGTCAGCAGGAAGTCAGCGCCACACTGGTACCCCCGACAAGAAGACGTAAAACATAATATTCATCATTTTTGAAGCGTGAATGCAATCAGCTGAAATACTAACAAGCACTAGTATGAACGCATTTTTTAGCTTCTCCTTCGTTTTCTTGGTCTTCCTCTTCTTCTGTGGTGCTGTATGTATTTTACTCTGTTATGCTCAGAGCTTTGGTGAACTGTGCTGGTTTTATCTGTGATTTGTGGGCTATATAATTCAATGAAATGTAAATAGAATTGGATCTCTACACATAATGTTTGACTTGACAGCGAGGCCGTCGTCACCACGTAGTATTTCATGTTGTGGTCAGATTTCTATTTTAAGTAACCCGCAGCCTTCGAAGACTACTGTTGTGTTTTTGTTCTCCGTCAGAGTCGTGGTTACGTAACTGTGTTCACAGGAAGGCAGAGACGTGACTT
>CM056829.1:982500-1055000 GCA_029853015.1 Chelidonichthys spinosus | reverse complement strand
TTCTCCAAAGTGCAACTTTAATATTTCACATATTTCGTGTCTATTGAAGCCTCCCCCCTCGCTCCCCGTGTTATTATTTCTGTTTGTAACCAAGGACATTAAACGCCACATGAATTCCCGTTGGAGTGCCTGTTTGAGCCACGAGAAGCTGAAGAGGAACAGTTATTATCCGTCAGTCGTCATCCACCTTTTTGGCAAGTGAAGAGACCTTTATGTACTGCAGTTAAAAATACATAATAAAAGACAGTAAGGGCGAATAGATGTTTTTCTTTTAATGCAGCTCAAGCATTGACAAAGAAATATACTCCCATAAATCCAATCACGCTATATGGATGTATTTGTCGTTCCTGATGGGCTCATTTAAACAAACGTGTCTATAAAACCTCCTACGTATGTATATGAAGGATATATAATGTTGTCTACGTCACACAGCTGTCCAGGGCAAACACTCCAGCTACAACCGCAAAGTGAAGAAAAGGAAGAGGATGAACTTTGATATATTAAGACTTGTATGTGTTGTACCAACATCTGACAATCCACAGATATCAGTGTTTTCATGGGTAATACAGGAGTTTCTATGATGGGAGCATTTAGGGGCGGAAGCTTCCGCTGCATCCGGACTTTATCCAACTTGTTTTTATTTTGAACATATATTTCTTTACCCAGCTGGGAATTTCAATGCCTTGCTAACAGCTCTCGACGTACCTTAGCCAGCAACGCGAGCTAACGGTGCTAACGCTGTTTGCTCGAGTGGGAACCGGAGAGTCTGCTAGCCAACGAAGCTAGGAGAAGCTCCCATAACAACACACACAGAGGGAGACATTACTTCTGTGTATTTGCATGGACCGTGATGATGCTCCCAACGTCTTATATTGCTTTTTAAAACGACATTTCAAGGGTAGCTTTCGTAACGTGACGTAGCTTTCTGCAGACGGTGACGTAACGTCGGGAGGAATTTGATTTGCTTGTTGAAAAGATGAGCTGGTGACCTTTTCCAGCTCTGTGCAGAGCCGAAGACTGATTTGATCCTAATTGATTGATGGATGGATGAATATTTTATTTCCTAATCATTTGAACTCTGTATTCTAATGCCAATAACCTCTACAGATCACTAGAACGAAATAAAAGCATAACATTTGGAATGTTTATCACTGATTTCAGGGGGGTGAAATGATTTTTTCATTGGAGAAAGAAAATAGTCCAGAACCAGTCGCAAACGACAACATAAACAACCTTTATCGGCCGATATGGGTCATCGATTATCAGTGATCGACATCCATTTTACCAACAAAGGAGGGATTTCTGTGAGACTGATCATTTTCCCCCTCATCTCTCCTTTAAGATGCACCAACAGGAATCCTGAGAGGCTGTGCTCAAAGGTGCACAACAGGGGACATTTATATGTATATATATATATATATATATATATATATATATATAACAAAATGAAAAATGAAATGGCAAGGGAAGCACAATAACATTCCCACATAATAGTTTTGAACAGATCAATAAATATCTTTCTGCCTCTCTCTTTGTGTTTGCAGCGTCTGTGTGAAGCTGTGATGACGTTCAAGTCCAAGAATATGCAACATGATTCATTTATGGCCCCCAGGGTCAGAAAAGGGAAAATAATGAATCCAAATGTTACTTTTCATTTCTGTATGGCGTCACAAGCAACGCTTTCCTTTTTTATATATTTCAAAATCTGGCTTTTTTCAGCCGTCCATCTGCTCCCTCATATTTCCTGATATCAAACAGCAGAATTCTCATCCGTTTGCCAGTAGGGTAACTAACAATCAATCATTAATCATCAAAGGTTGCTATTGATCACGCTGATCAGAAGACGGCACGAAGCCTCTGAGAACTCCTTCTGTCCGTCTTTGTCATCTCGGGTGAAAGAGTCCCGGGGTTCGTCGCGTCCGCCTCCCACTTCCTGCGGAGGACGTAACCACTCAGATCTACAAAGAGAAAATCATACACAATGTAGTCTTTATATGCTGCTGAGTAGACCGGGAGCTACCAGAGGCCCCTCGATCTTTAAACATCGCCATCACGTCCTAAAAAATCTACACTATCGCCATCTAGTGGACCCAAGCAGCAACTGTTACCAAAAGGTTTAAATTGTCTTTGCAATCTTAATAGTTTATATAATATCGATACACTATTGCGATACTATTGCTGTATCGTGGTCTCCCACCCCTGCTGTTGGGTAGTTTAAGGGGTTGAGCAGTATGGCTACTATGGCTACTATGGATTATGGCTGAACCTATAAACGATATATGAAGCCGATATTTTTCTGCAGTAGAAAATAATAAATAATAATAATAAATAATAAAAATAATGATGATAATAGTATCAAAACGTGTCCAGATTTCTAATAACACAAACTCTTAACGCATAACTTGGAATTCCTGAAAGCGTACTCAAATCGAGCCCAGATATGACATAAATGTTTTTACAATCACACGCAAAAAACGAAATCCATCCTTAACACTCGGCGTGTCACACCGCTCAAACTACTTCAACTTTGACCTCCGTGGCTTCTGACCTTTCAAAGCACAACTCATGAGATATCAGCTGCATGTCATGTGGCCACATGTTGAAGATGTATAGCTGCACTTTGCCCTCGCTGGTGTCTGCTGAGTCTCTGCAGACGTCGTCAGGACGACGTCATGAAGCCAAAGGCCAGCGTGTTGATTTTTGTGTTGATTGGACAGATTAGTGATCTGCCGGTTGTCTTCAAAGTGTTTGAGACCATTATGTTGTCATCGGCTGCTTCGTCTGAAACCCCGGTGAAGTGACTGTGATAGGCTTGTTGGTAAAGGAGTCACGGTCTTCATTCTAAATAGAACATCAGTGGAAATGAGCCGCCGCTGCTGACGGAGTAACTAGACTTAGATAATGATTCTGATGATTATTACTGTGGTGACGGCTGACATTTTTGAAGCTTTTGGGTCAGCCTTCATTTGAAATAAATTTAAATTTCACCTAATTCTTATACAATCTGCCACAAGCCCTCTGTTGAGGCTTATTTTCTGCCATTATTTAGCCAGCTTTCTGCTAGCTAACTAGCTCCCTTGCTAATTCCACCATGCTCCAATGCTACACCTGTTACTAGGGCCCGACCGATTCATCGGCCTGCCGATTTTTTTTTTTTAATTTTTTTTTATGTTGTTGCGCTTAGTATCCAGCAGAGTGCGCTCCTACTCCATTCTACTTAAAGGGGCGTTCACACCGAACGCGATAGACGCGAATTGAGCGGCGACTCTACATTGAAAACCAATGTAAATGGCGCGATGACACGCGATTCAGGCGGAGGCGGCGCGAATGGAGCGTCTGGCGCGATGAGACGCGGCGCGAATAACCGGGCGTACCCACCAAACGCGATGAAACTTCATCGCGCGACAAGATTACATGTAAAGTCAATGCAAAGACGCGATTAGACGCTTCATCGTGCCGGGCGACGCGATGGACGCGATGGCGCGATGGACGCGAAAAATCGCTTCATCGCTTCATAGCGCGGCGCGATGGACGCGATGGACGCGAAAAATCGCGCCATCGCGCCATCGCGCCATCGCTCAAGTTGAAATAATTGAACTTTTGCGGCGAATTCGCGTGAAGACGCGCCGCGACAGCCTATCAGCGTTGAGATCGTCACCGACGTGCCGACGTACGGACGTCCTGGTGTTCCCTCGCTTTTTGCCACAATATTTATATATTATATTATATTATATATTGCCCATAATCAAAGATGGGGGGCGCACGCACGCACGCGCGCACACACACACACACACACACACACACACACACACACACACACACACACACACACACATACATACATATCAATCCCAGCTCTTTCACACACAGAGATCTTTTTTTTTTGCGATTGTTTATCACTGGGGCTTATGGCCGGCTATGAAGCACCAGTTCTGGGCAGAGCAGCAGCTAAACCTCCCGGTCCTGTACCCTGGTTAGCAGGTCTTCAAACTGGGCAACAGTCAGCCTGAAGTACCGCTGGAACCGGCCGTCGTCCAGGCGCAGCTCCTGCCGGAGACGGTGGAACTCGCCGAGCTCACGCCGCCTCCGTAGGGTAGCATGCACCCAGAACCGACGTCGGCGCCTAGCCCGCAGACGAAGCTGGGAACTTCTCCAGAGTAGATACAGTGCAGCGATGGTGGTTATCTCAGCCATGATCGACGAGAGAATGAAATGGCAGAAGAAATGTTGTTGTTTGGGCGAGCTCGTCGCGCGACGCGATGCCGCGATGAGGCGTTTTTTGGCATATTGGACCGCCGTCAAAACTGGAGCGTCTAGCGCGACGCGATTTCATTTGTCGCGCGATTAAATCGCGTTCATCGCGTTTGGTGGGTACGCAGCGTAAAGTTGAAAATATCGAACTTTTCAGGCGGCATCGCGCCGCGACATCCAATCAGCGACGAGTTCAAGCCGACAGACAGATGAGCTGAGATGGACGGGATGCATTACCAAACCCGACTCGGGAAGACGGCCTCACACCGTACATGGGCTGAGCCTCGATCAGAAGGACTCAGGCCCCCGCGCGACACCGGGCAATCGGTCTTCCGTACGCCACATTTCCCACGTCCGCCCACCCGTCGGACGGGGATTCGGCGCTGGGCTCTTCCCTCTTCGCTCGCCGCTAGTGAGGGAATCCTAGATAGTTTATTTTCCTCCGCTTAGTAATATGCTTAAATTCAGCGGGTTGTCTCGTCTGATCTGAGGTCGAATGTGGCCCCGACTCTGGGGAGAGGTGCGAGGGACGTGGCTCCCGGAGGAGGCTCACGGACTGACGCGAATGAAGCGCACGGTGAGACCATACTGCTCAGTGCGCACGTGTTAGTCACTGCTCACGAGCGCAGCACATTGGGAGTTATTTATTTATTTATTTATTCTACATTTGATTGCGGTAGCTTATTATAAATGCATAATTTGTAAATAAGGTATATTTATTTATAAGCCTTGCAGATGGAAAATGCTTTATATCCGAGTTTTAAAAATGCCCCAAGTAACTTAAGAAATCTTTTTTAAAACTATTTTATTTTATTGACAATAAGATAAGGCTGTATTTGCACTCATTTTTGACTGTAAATGTATTCTAAAACACTCAAAGGTTCTGCATTCAATTCACATATTCGTCAAAAGTGTTTAAAGTATATTTAAGGTATCAAAAAATACGTTTATATGCTTTTTTTTTTTAAATAATCGGCCGATTAAATCGTTATCGTAATTTTTCTGCAATGCAGTCCTGTGTTGCACAGACCGAATCAGGCTGGCACACCAAAGCACATGGGCGGACAGACCGGTCTGTATTTTAGAGGTGACGGTTTGTCGATAGCGATTTCGACCATGTTGGTTTTTATCTGCTGAGTCACAAACCTGCCTCCAGGATACGAGACATTTAGCAGCGTGGGGCGATGCCGTCTAGATAGCATCTATCTGTGCACCTCAAAATGTTGGCAGACAAACTTTCCAGAAGGTCGTAGCAGGCCGGAGGTCATCAGACACCACCGAAGAAGAAAGAAATGGACCTGAAAAGTTCAGCTCACCCAGTGCCATTCACGAATACAGAAGTCATCATTAGTTTCCCCCTTTGAGATCTCAGACTATCTGGCATACAGTATGTTGTTGCACATTTTTTGTCATACACAGTGTATCATGATACTAATGCTGCAATTGTTGAGCTGAAATGGAAAAAAAAAACATTTTAAAACACACAAATGGTCGTATCGTCCCACATATTTTACAATTAAGCTGCAAAAAAATACAAAAAGTCTTTTTCATCTCAGAGAAAACAGCTTCCAACCAATTTCAACCAATAACATCGTGACATCCATCCATGTCATGATGTCTTATATACTTACTACTTAATACTTTCACTGAAGTTTGATTGATTTTCCTTTTAGCAAAAATCCAAATATGGTCACTTCCTTCGCCGGTTGCCGGACCGGACTCCCGGACTGGAAGCTTGGAAACCTTCGGTGCAGCAGAACCAGAGATGGACTTTCTCTGCCCTGCATTGGTCTTGTTTAACACTAGTGTCCTGGAGCTGCCGGCCTCCAGCCTGGAGTCACTGAATGTTCAGTTCAGCCACGAGTCTGCATGAAGCTCAGGGCTTTTACTCTTCTCTATCCAAAAACCATCAGTTGATGGAGGAAGAGCCCAGGAGCAAGCATTCCTCACGCCAGCGCTTTGGTCGGCCAATTGATGAGTTTAATCACTTGAAATGTAATTATTTATTATTTAATGATTCATTTTTGTCATTCATTTTAAAATAAGGGCCGTCAAACGATAACCCAGATGAAGATTATCTGCGTTTTCTGTCGTCTTGTTTCCTTCTGCAGAAAAGCTGCTGCTGCTGCTGATCGTGATGGTGTAGAAATATCACACCTAAAGAAGACTGAAGATGCATTCTCACAGCTCTTAAACCCTTTTTGCTCTTATCTTGCACGGTCAAACACCTGCATTTGCGTTCCTGCCTGTGAGGAATAGATTTCCGTCTCCGGCGTGCTGGTCTCAACGGGGGTTTGATTCCTGATTGTCGAGCCGTCAGCGTGACTTGAGCACCCGTGTCATTTACCGCGCCGTCTCTTGTCAACCGCTAAATAAAATGTGAAGCATCGCTCCATCATGGAAACGCTCGCCGCCGCGCTCATTTCCATACACAATGTGAAGGGGACGCATAACCGATTTGCAAGCCGAAAGTGGTTGTTTACGTCACTCGACGCAGCCTATTTATATCATATTCATCCCAGTAAAAGGCGCAAAAAAAGTGACCCCATCGACACAATGCGCTGTGTAAATCAATTGAAAGCCATCTTCCAAGTGAAGCAGAAATCACGCCACACAACTCCAGCCTCGCCGTGTTCCCCTGCAGCCATTTGACTATTCGGAGGCCTCGGCGTGGCGGGAGGTAAGTGATTGTGGCGTTTGAGAGACGGGGCTCATTTCACCTTCTCCTCCAGACCTATTACTTGTTGATTAAATCTCCACAATCCAATCCTCTACTGTTTTGTCATTCAAAGGTCATCACATCGTCAGAGTGGCCCGGCGACTTGAATCCATCGCTTCAATCAGCCGTAATCGCATGTAAGCCCCCCCGATACGTTTATAATAAAATACAGTAGTAAACGCTCACGCTGCTGGTGTGATGTTTACAAGCGACTCCATGTTAATGCAGCTGTTATCATGGAGTATAATGGAAAATGTGTGATAATTACATGGAGCCCTCTTTGGAAAGGTTGCATGAGCTGCAGAATGGATGCTCCTCTGTATTCCGCCCTCAGCAGGTGGTTGCTCACTAGATGCATGTGATAGAGTGTATTTGTATGCATGTTTGCATGTGTGAAGGAGTAATGGGGATGGAAAGGGAAAAACCTGTGAGATATGTCCGTGTTACACCAGTGCGTTACACCGAGGCGTGGCGTGATTGATTCAAAAGCTCCTCTTGGTGAAGACGGCGGGCGTTTTGTTCCGACAGATCATGTTTGCTTCACCTTTGCTTTCTGAAATTCAATTAATCCGCAGTTCATTATATGCAGGGAACGCAGCGCGGATGCTGAAGAAACCTCAGCTTTTTTTTGGGGGGGGGGGTCAAAAGCAATACAGATGTATTCTCTTTTATCAAATTAGCATATTTCATTAAAGTCGACAGAGCCGAAACCTCAAGGCGGTGAATCGTAACGCTCGGTTTTTAATTACGACGGTCCTCTGCTTTGCTCAGCTCACTCCACGGACGCCGGCTTCATTCACTTCTTTGATTCTCCCGCGAGCTTCGCCATCACGGCTTCGTCATTCAAGTCACATCGCCGTCCGTCTCCCAGGCTGCTGGATGAGTGGTCCATGGTGATGTTGAACAGAGCTCTTTAATATGCACGAATGCAGAAGTAGAAAAGATTCTGTGATGTTGTCATGAGAAACAATCGATTATCTATAAGCCAATATAGGAGGAAACACAGTTTATAATGCGTACAATTGATGTGAATACCAAAGGATTTGAAACATTGGCTCCAGATCTATCGTCACTCTCTTTTCAGGACTGAGGCCAGTGTAGCATTAGCATGTTGATGTTGTTGAATTAGCAAAAGGGAGCTAGCTAACTAGCCAGCCGCTAAATGCAAAATGTATACGAATGCTTCACGCTGTCGTCTAAGTGTAGGAAAAGCACATCGGCATCGCCAGAGAGTGGAAACTTTGGCATCATTTTCTGTAACAAGTTGCACGAAAGCATGGTGGAATTGGCAAACTAGCTACGTAGCCAGTGATCTGCCAGTTAGCCCGCTGATTCCATCATGCTTTCATGCTACACTGGTCACAGAAGATGAGCCCAACGGCGGGTAATCTTTTTATCCTGCCTCTCAGCCACATTTCTCTCCATCTCTGTAATAGTGCCCCCTGCTGGGGGGGAGGTTAGCGAAAGGCTAAACTATAAGCAACATTTTCTCTTCGTCTCTGCAGGCTCCGCCCATATTTCAAATCCTTGAATCAGTTTATCATCTGAAATGCATGCGATATTGATTCCGGCACCCAACAACAGCAAGGTGACATTTCTGATGTGAAAGTTTGGCCTCCTCCGATGTGATTGTTGTTTGTCCTCCAGCTTTTATGTATAAAACATGTAGATAAACATCCCTCGCCGCTGGGACGACCTCATACTTTCCTCCTCGTCACCACGGCAACTGTACAACAGAATGTGTCCCTTCCCACTCGTTAAAGGTTGATGATTTCTTGAAGAATCATGCGAGATTAATCCACTTATTCACGCCTTTCCTCTCGCCGGTCGATGAAGCTTCATCATGAAATTTACATCGCCGGTGATTAACCACGGGTCGCTGCATCCGTCACATTGATTGTACTAAAACCTCGCACAATCTCAGGCGTCACTTTTCATGCAACTGGCTGTATTAATATTTTATGATAAATATGATCATTTGTTTATAAATGTGGGTCGGGTCACATGATCTCGGTCCCGGTGACGGACGGCTCACACAATCAAAGTGACAGCGGATAATAAGGACTCGCTAACGCTAATCGTGCTTCACATCGGCAGCTGTTCGGACGAAGACGAGTGGAGATCGGAATGCGAGGCGATAATCGTAGCTGAAGTTTGGGGGAGGGGTGTCGGCTCCCGGGGGCGGGACGTTTAACGCAGCAGCGGGTTTCTGGCAGCCTCATAATCCAGTATTTACTTCCCTTTGGGTCTTTCATGGTTTAGCAATTAACAAATACATAGATGCACGTCATCGCTCATTTGCTTCCAGAATCATGTTGGTTTTTGTGAAAATGGCTCCGTTTAATGAGCCGTCGATGAGGGAACTAAAGACCATTAAAGGTGGTGGATCCACACTACTAACAAGGCCTTGGCTTCTAAAGGGATTGATTCTTCTATCGGACATATTTCTACCTGAACAATGTCTTCTGGTCCCGATGCTGCGAGGCCGAGGCAAGACGGACATTTTGGCTCAGGACCTTTTCGACTTTCAAGAGCGACATCATCTCTGCTCTTAAAACTCCGGCATCAGGATTTTTATTTTAAACCCGAATTAGTCTCACAATAAATATGTTCTTTACGCTACGAGTTTTTACTGTGAGCTGAATATGTGAAGACTTTTGATGGGAAAGTCCCTTTAATGTGTTTCTGTAACTGGGAAATATGGAGGCAGGTCCGACCTTCTGGAATATCAGGGATTTTTAAAACGTATTTTCCAGGCAGGGAAAAAAATTGCATTTGATGATTTTTCGGGGGAAGCATGAAATATCAGTTTATCTGTTTGTAGCGTGTTTAAATTTGATCAAAATGTTCTATTTCCCTCTATTTTTCTTTCTTTTAAAGACCGAGATGACGAGTGGTGTATCCCCATCGTGTGCTTTGTTTCAGGAGCTCAATGGGAGACCTTGAGTGCCGCATGGTGCTGAAAACCTTGATTTAAGTACCTGCCGGGGATCTTCTCTGCACAAGGGTTAAGGTTAAAATGCACCAAAACACAGAAAAACCCTCTGATTCAGAGTTCCTCTTTAACATGGAGCATGGCAGCACCTGTTAGCCCGCTCATCTGCTGACATCTGACCCCAGGCAATAACCGTGAAGGGTTGCCTCCCAGGGCAACTTTTGTCTCCAGCGAGTTAGAGGTCAACGACTGCTCGCAGTGGCCGTGACACTCTCGGCCCTCTGATAGCGGTGGCTGAGAGGAGGTGAGCGCTGAGAGGGAACAGAAGGGAGATAACAGGAAACACTTCTTTAAGAGCCTCGGAGCAGATCCCTGCTTTACTGCTTTCTGACACATCAGCAACCTGAAAAATCAAAGAGGAGCTGAACTAAAACAGGGCTTTCTTCGCTCTGACAGGAGTGTGTGGATACATCATGAAGTGTGTGTGTGTATATATTTATCCCGGTGCAGCTGTTGTTGTGTTTCCAGCTGGCCCGTTGTGTGTCGCCTCGGTGTCTGAACACCGTCTGGTAGGTGAAGCTTTACATTTCCTTTACTTCCCGTTGCTCCACTGGGAATTAAACATGTCAAGTGAGACGGAGGGTTTTGTCTTCATGCAGTGGGACACGAGAGGACAAGTCGAGGCTGTGGGATCAACAGCACGTCCACTTCTTCGTGTGTCGGTTTGATTTCCCAGCACAGAGAATGTTCCTCCCCTCCTGTATGTCACAACGCATCTCACGCTGTCCGAGTCTGCATCCTGATGAGCAGGAAGGTGGAAGCAGCACTTCCCCATGCGTTTCTGGCTTTGAACTTGTTGTTTTGTGCCCTGCAGTAGCTCTGCAGCGCCCCCTGTGCTAGCTGGGCAACACTGCAGTAGTTTGGCTGGCTGTTTCTCTGATGTTGTGATTACCACGTTAACAATGGGATCTCCACCCTTGAGCTGTGAGACTCAAGAGCTTCAGCAAACCTTTGCACTGCAGCGGTGGGAGATGCTGTAGATATAACTGTCTCCATGTACTCTATGTACTCTATGTACTCCATGTACTCTATGTACTCCATGTACTCTATGTACTCTATGTACTCCATGTACTCCATGTACTCTATGTACTCCATGTACTCGATTACTCCATGAATCAGTCTGTCAGTCGAAAGAACCTCAAACCATTTAGAAAATGGATTAATCGTCAACATTGGATGGTGTGAGTTTCTGAAATGAGAGGTTTGGCTGTTGGTTGACTCCATCAGAGTCCAGACCTTCAGGAGCCTACCGGCCTGGAGGAGCAGCTGTCGGTGTACGGGGGGGAAGAGCGGAGCGGGGACCACCCTGTTTTTGACCCGCTTTCCTTATGCGTTCCGTTTCAGAAGTTCGTTTTTATTATTATTATTTTAAACCCAACTATGATGTTCTTCCTGACTAAGTGGTTCTGTTGACTAAAAGTTGACTTATTTGAAGATTTTGGTGTTTTACCTGAACTGAAGGTTTTGTTTATTACATAAAGCTACGTTTACATATAAATAAAGAGTAAATGCCTAACATCTTACCTAAACCCAAAGGGACGTGGAGGGATCCTAACAGAGCGTCAGTATGTGAACGTGTTGGTCCTGAAGAGTCCAGGTCCTGGAGGAGTAAATGGGGGACCATATTGACTACGTGGTCTACAGATCTGTTGGCTCTTCGGCCCGACTGCAGGAAGTCCAGGACTGTGGCGGTGATGGATTTAAGGTGAGACACTAACATCCCCACACGTCAGGGTGACAGGTCTGTTGCTGAGTCTTTTTGGGGGCGGGGCTAACGGTGGTACTTGGCGTGTTTGATGGGTGCCACCTGATGTTACTACATCACGGTCTCATGATGCCTTGCCAAATAGTTCCTAGAATGGAGAAGCAGTAATAGTTCACATTGTGGTAATGTGTATAGGGGTATGAGTATACAGGATAGTACTTGCTTAGGTGCCTGTGATATATTATCATTATACATGTTTTTTTGTTTGTTTGTTTTTACCTTTTTATGACTTTTTGGTGAGTTTGACTCCTTTTTTAGAATTAGATGCTACTAATTGATGCCATTCAGCAGTTTTAAAAGTTGTTTGGACCAGAAAGAAGCCCTTCTGGATGATGTTATATTCTTTAAGTGACTTCTAGTTTATTTGTTATCATCGCGATCGTCCGCCCCTCCACCCTCCAAACCCATTTCCTGTTCTAATTTTACCCATCATCCTCGGTGGCGGCGCCTCCCCTTCCCCGTTGGTCTGTGGGGTTCTGCTCTATATAGCAGAATACTGGTGTGATTCACGGGGAGCACAGACACGCTGCCGATGTTTGTAATACGTTGTTCTACATCTTCATCATATGGCGACACCATATCAAAGGGCAGGCAGACAATGAAACGGTTAATGTTTAGAGGGTGATGTAGAGAAGGTGGGGGGTTGACAGAGCAGAATCCATATCACAGAGGCCACAGACAAGGAAGTAATGGAAAAGATAAAGTCAAAAAAAGCCTAAATGGACTTCAAGGCAGTGTGGAGAGTATTAAGGCTGGATTGAGTGGAATCCTTTCCTGCTGGTTTTGATGATATCGGACTGAATCTCTAAAGTCAGCACTGATCTGAGTTGAGCAGTCGTGGTGGATTTCATTCCTCTCGGTCGGCCAATGACTTTCCCCTCCTGGCGTCTGTGATCGCGTGTCCCGCAGCCTAGATCACGTCCAAATCTTTTCATGTGACCTTTTCTTTTCTGCAGAGATCCATGTTCAAAGAAGACTAAAAGTTAACTAAAGGAAATTAAAGTGTTTGTGAGACCAGACTTGTCCACTGATTGGATGCTATGATGTGGAAGTCACCAGTTGGTTCTTGGACTACTTTGTTAGGTGGACTCTAAATGGACCATAATGTACTAAATGAACATCATGCTGGATTGAAGAAGACTTGAAACTACATGAGACCATAAACTCATGTTTACAATGTTTACTGAGATAATACATCAAGAGATTCTAATCAATCTGAGAGGAGTCGCCCCCTGATGGCCAGGAGAGATAAGGCAAGTCTAAGGCACTCCAGCATTGGCTTCAATATTCAGACCCGGAGGTTGAGGCCTCGGTATACCCCATCATTTTCAGAGGCAGATTTGTGATTTGGGCTACATCAATAACATTGAGTTGAATTGAACTATGGTTGTTTTCGGTGCTCCTTTGTGTTCTAAAGAAGAGCGTTGTGATTGTTATTAGTTGTCATGGTTGCCGAGTGTGTTGTGAAGCTGATCACCCTGCTGCATTGATTAGACTGGGAATGTCCCTTCTACTACACTTTTAATTCCCTGGCTTTGTTCAAACCCTGCCTTCGCCCAATGACAGCTGAGATCGGCTCCAGCCCCCGCGACCCTGAATACAGGATAAGCGGTAGAAAAAGTATGGATGGATGGACTTTGTTCAATAAACTACGTTGACAATCAGGAAAAGAGCTATTTGCTCGATAGTCAGAAAGGAAGCTCTCAGACTCAAGAAGACCGATCTGAGGATCTGGACTCGGTGCTGGAGGTGAGCTCTGGAGGAGAACCGGCAGCGAGGCGGAGCAGAATAGACGGATGGACTGAGGAGCAGAACGACGACATAATGAGAAAACAGGGTGACAAATCAAGCGGGAAACGAGAGTTGACTGGCTTGTTGCCTGCCTTGTTGACTGCCTTGTTGCCTGCTTGTTGCCTGGCTTGTTGCCTGCCTTGTTGCCTGCCTTGTTGACTGCCTTGTTGACTGCCTTGTTGCCTGCCTTGTTGACTGCCTTGTTGCCTGCTTGTTGCCTGCCTTGTTGCCTGCCTTGTTGCCTGCCTTGTTGACTGCCTTGTTGCCTGCTTGTTGCCTGGCTTGTTGCCTGCCTTGTTGCCTGGCTTGTTGACTGCCTTGTTGACTGCCTTGTTGCCTGCCTTGTTGCCTGCTTGTTGCCTGCCTTGTTGCCTGCCTTGTTGCCTGGCTTGTTGACTAGCTTGTTGCCTGCTTGTTGCCTGCCTTGTTGCCTGGCTTGTTGCCTGCCTTGTTGACTGGCTTGTTAACGGGCTTGTTGACGGGCTTGTAGACTGGCTTGTTGCCTGCTTGTTGCCTGCCTTGTTGCCTGCCTTGTTGCCTGGCTTGTTGCCTGGCTTGTTGACTGGCTTGTTGCCTGGCTGGTTTACGGTCTTGTTGACGGGCTTGTTGACTGGCTTGTTGCTTGGCTTGTTGCCTGCCTTGTTGACGGGCTTGTTGCCTGCCTTGTTGCCTGCCTTGTTGCCTGGCTTGTTGCCTGCCTTGTTGATGGGCTTGTTGCCTGCCTTGTTGACTGGCTTGTTGCCTGCCTTGTTGACGGGCTTGTTGCCTGCCTTGTTGACTGGCTTGTTGCCTGCCTTGTTGACGGCCTTGTTGACTGCCTTGTTGCCTGGCTTGTTGCCTGGCTTGTTGCCTGACATGTTGCCTGGCTTGTTGCCTGACATGTTGCCTGCTTGTTGCCTGCTTGTTGCCTGACATGTTGCCTGGCTTGTTGCCTGACATGTTGCCTGCCTTGTTGCCTGGCTTGTTGCCTGACATGTTGCCTGGCATGTTGCCTGGCTTGTTGCCTGGCTTGTTGACGGGCTTGTTGCCTGACATGTTGCCTGACATGTTGCCTGGCTTGTTGCCTGACATGTTGCCTGACATGTTGCCTGGCTTGTTGCCTGCTTGTTGCCTGGCTTGTTGCCTGGCTTGTTGCCTGGCTTGTTGCCTGGCTGGTTGCCAGTAATTCCTACACTGACGGGGCTCGCCGTATCACACGTTGCCATACCGTGTTATGAAAGTCATGATAACTGTTGAGATGTTGCTCCTGTCGTCACTGACATCTGGAAATTGTTGAATCAGTTGGTGTTTCGGGGCATCCAGAGTTCTAAGATAGTTCCTATAATGTAAATAAAATGTATATTTGTGTGGCAGACCACTTGATGTTAACTCAAGCTCATATATAAGATTACCACAGCAGCAAATATATCATTTTACTGCGATCTGAAAACGTGCTGACAGTCCGTCATCTCATGCAGCTTAATCTATACATTGATGAGTGATCATATTGACCAACATGCTGCTCTATAAACCACAACATCTGAGCTGCAGGATGTATCGCCCCATAAAATACAATCAATACCAGCGTTATTCTTCAGAATTAGAATTGAGTTTAACTGGAACTTGATAACCTGCAGTAATGAAAGCTACTAAACTGGAAAAACAAATGGTCAACGTTCCATTAAACTGACACATAAAATACAAAATCATGTGACTCTCTGTATCACTGGGGTCTGTTTTTAATACAACAGACTAAAAATTAAAAGCAATACTACCAGCAGTCCCATGCTATATAGCTTTATATGTTGTTATAGTTATTATATCATATAATCTTACTTTAGCCAACAATAATTAACATCTGTATGAAGGTTTAGTGCTTAGAAAGCGAACATGGCCCTGAGGTTTGCATGGATCATGTAATGTGTGTAAAATCACACACACACACACACACACACACACAGTCCAGAGTGCTGCCAGGCGAGATGTACTGCATGTGTTATGATGTGTTTATGGTCGACCAATATGGTCAATATGGCAACACAGCCGTCTCCTACTGCGTATGTTCTTTTATTAAAACCATGCTATTATCTTCAACACATCTATTATTTTTATCAGTTATTTTTTTATTATTATTATTATCATTGAGGCTAAGCCACGCCCCCTCCAGTATGGTCAGTGGCGAGAGACGGTAATTTTTTGTTCCTCCCAGAAAATGAAATATGTTGAGCTTTTTAAAGCTGGTAGTGGAAGTCTCTTCCTTCCAGCCGTCGTTCCCACGGTCGTCTGCCCGGCGACGCCGAGGCCGACGCCGAGGCCGACGCCGAGGCCGAGGCTCGCTCCTGCATGGACGAGTTGTTAGTGAATGTTTGTTCCTTACTGTCCAGCTTGTTTACCGCCGCTCCAAGGTCACAGATATCGCTTTGTTGCGTTGTAAAAACCCAATTACTCGTTAATCACTCCGCTTCAGTCGGCCGAGCAGATAAACTGCTTCCGTGGGATTTGATTCAAACTGACACTGTGTGTGGGAGGAATCGACCGTTAATTGACCATCCACTAAGCCCCGCCCCCAGGTGCTACTTCATCCAGCTGTCAGAGCCCTCACAGTCACAAACTGCACTCGCTGCATTGAAATGTTTTATGAAATATCTTTCTTTTGATTTACAAAGCGAAGCAGACGGACGGGTTCACGGGTTTTATCAGAAAACCTGTTAAAAAGATGGAACAACAGAGTTCCTGTAACGCCGGGTCTCTTTATCCACCGGTACTTCAAAGCAGGAGCATGTGTTTGTATTCAGTTTATCTCCAACTAAAACCTCCAAACACCAACACCAGCCCCATCGCTCCACTGACTCCATCAGTGACTTTATGTGTCGCCCATTTCTTTCTTTTATTCATTTCTTTTAGTTATTTATATTTGATTGACTTCCTACTGTGTTTTTACCTCATCCTAACTCTTAAACTCTATCGCTTCTCCTCTGCTGATGTGTATGTTGTATTTCTGTATAGACCTGTATATTCTGCTGTCAAAAGCACTTTGTATATAATTAAAGTTATTGTTATTATAACGATATGTTACGTAGAAACCTAACATTTCCATAATAATCTCCATAAGTATCACTAGAACCAACCACACAAAGACACGTACAAATATATTTGTTGTTCAAAAATACAATGACAAACATGATTTTCTGGTGAAAGCACGCCTCCTCTCGGCTCCTCCCTCTGATGGAAGCAGCTCGCCGCCTCCTTTGTTTCTCCTCGTGTCAGTCTGAACGTCACCAGCTGTTCCTATTTTTGTGGCCATTGTCGGACGTGAGCGGCCGACGCCTTCGTGCAGCGGTCCGTCAGATGAAGGTGAGGAATGTGAGGCTGGATGGAAGCGGCAGGAAGGTGGACATGGTGAACTCCTTGGTAGACGCTCTGCTGTAAAGTATGAAGGAAACATTCTCACATTCTTCTTCCTGCAAAACGTTCTATTCATCATTTGATATCGTCGTCTAAATTCTTCCACATTTCTCAACGTGGAAACTTCAAAGCTGCCATAACGTTTTCTCATTCACGCCTTTCATATATTGAGAACTATTTCAAATGAATTAACGAATGTTCAAACTCATGCTTCATCTTAGTGAAAAATAATTCTCACAGTTTGACATCCGTGTGAATGAGCGGAGCTTTAAAATCTATTCAACAAAATGCTTTTTAACTCGCTCTTTCTTACAAGTTTCTTTCTTCAGGCACAATTCCAGGTCAGAATGTTGTGAAATGTGTGCTCTTTCATACGGCGTCACCGTGGAAGCAAACAGACTCACGTCTGGCCTGGAAGTAAGAAGATCGCCAACGCACTGCAAAAAAACAATAAATTATTAAACGCAAAAATTTTACTTTCTGACACATTTTAACCCGCGATTCAACATAGAGTTGGCTTTTCAGCATCCAGAATATATATGTATATATATATATATATATATATATATATATATATATATATATATATATATATATATATATATATACATTTATGTATGAAAAGTGTTGCTTTCACTTCCCCAACAATAAGACAACAGGAGAACGAGGGCGAGGGACAAAGGAAGGAGGCAGAGAACGGGGAATGTAATCCATCCAGGAATAATGCGATGATGATGACGATGACTATGGTCATTGTGTAGATCTTTATGAATGCAGGCGGAGCTGCTTTGTGGTCGACTGTGGCCCCGCTGGGAGACCGGCTTATGTATAATATACATTTTAGACTTAAATAGCTCGTAACATCACGCCGACTGGAATAGCTGAACGCTGTCGTTCAAAACCATGCAATGTGAAGCAGCTGCCACCATGTTGTTTTCACCGGTGAGGAAATTACATTATTTTCATCTCCTGATGAGTTTAGATTCATTTTTATTTTTCTCTCTGTCACAAAGAAGAGGAAAAACATCCCCGACTTCCGACTGTGTGTGTGTGTGTGTGAGTGTGTAGTGTGTGTGTGTGTGTGTGTCTGTTTGTGTGTGTGTGTGTGTGTGTGTGTGTGTGAGTGAGTGTGAGTGTGAGTGTGTGTGTGAGGTGTGTGTGTGTGTGTGTCTGTTTGTGTGTGTGTGTGAGTGTGTGTGTGTGTGTGTGTGTGTGTCTGTGTCTGTGTGAGTGTGTGTGAGTGTGTGTGTGTGTGTGTGTGTGTGTGCGTGTGTCTGTGTGTGTGTGTGAGTGTGTGTGTGAGTGTGTGTGTGAGTGTGTGTGAGTGTGTGTGAGTGTGTGTGTGTGTGTGTGTGTGTGTGTGTGTGCGTGTGAGTGTGTGTGAGTGTGTGTGAGTGTGTGTGTGTGTGTGTGTGTGTGTGTGCGTGTGAGTGTGTGTGTGTGTGTCTGTGTCTGTGTGTGTGTGTGTGTGTGTGTGTGTGTGTGTGTGTGTGTGTGTGTGTGTGTGTGTGTGACATCACGACATCCATCCGTCAACCAGTCTGCCACTTTAAGTTATGTCCTGAGGAAGGAAGTTGGCGAGGCGCCGCTTTGTTTCCTGTCGTCAGATTGCTGGTTGCTGCACGCTTTCTCCCTGTAAAGCTACGATAGCAAGTTGACGTTACGTTAGCTAACGGAACTTGCATTTCATTCTAACGTGAACACGTGAATAAACACGATGTGAATGAAAATGTTAATTCATTACCACATCTGTGTTGCCGATTTCCAACGGCAATCCCGTAATCCCACGCCACTTCACAACGTCATCAACATTTTATTTTTATTTTTTTCTGATTGAGGGAAAAACCCCAGAAGAGTTTAGATAATGGCCAAATGGTAGAATTACAACTTCCAGGTCTGCTAACTGATGCCATTGATCCCTGAAATGAGTTTCGCTAATAGACGCACATCAGTAAATAGAACCATTAACTTAGTGGATCATTTTCTTTGGAGCCCTTTTTTAAGTGCTAAAAGTTGTAAAATACACTAATAACCATATCCAGACTTCTTTCTAGACAAGGCTCCACTTTGTTGTCTCCAGATTTGCCCACAGGCTAGAGTTACTAAAGCGTGTGTGGCTTCTTTTACATGCAGTCTGCACACATGGCTGCGTGTTAGTCATCAAAAAGGCACACTAGTGTGGAAGAGCAGTTTATCATGTGAAGTCCTGCTGACATGTGATCAGTGAAATGTGGCTTTTCCCCTTCATGCATATGCATTCATGGGAGGGTCATGATGATGATGATGATGCATGATGGCTGCAAAATGAACAATTTGGAATGGCCGGTCTATTCATTTTTATAAAATGAACATGTTAACATGTGATGCTGGCCTGCAAATAAGAATAGTTGTTCTTGTTAGCGTAGCATGAGGTTCTCTTCATTGAGTCTGCCACGTAACTACAGTAGCCCTGAATGGACAGATCAAATACCGGCTTGAGAGAGCCACTGTCATGTTTTGACATCACCTGAATGCCAGTAGTTCTCTGACACGCTTGTAAAAGGGAGGGGCGAGGGCAGGGGTATTCATTTGGTTGCAATCTGCAGCCTCACCACTAGATGCCACTAAATCTTGCTCTCTTTAAGATTTGAGGCAAAAGTATCACGCTTTTTTACTCCACTACATTTCTCTGACAGCTATAGTTGTGAGTTAGTTTTCAGATTGTTCATATACCCTATCTGTCCAGTAAAACCCTTCCCAACTCTGATTTTTACTGATTAATGGAAGGATGAATAGATGAACTAAAAAGCCTCTTGGATCAGCCGGAAAATGTATCTTCAAAAACCTGAAACAGCTTTTTATTCTGAGCTCAAGAAAAGTCTACTTTTTATTTGATACTCACAGGACAGTCAGCGACGCTACACATATGATGACTTTGATCCAACAGTATATAAACAGTATATTACAACCAGCTTTGTATCGTTAGAACGTGGTTATAAGTACTACTCAACCTCTACAGCTCACATTACCTGTGGTGTACCACAAGGTTCAATTTTAGGTCCATTTGTATTTTCTATATTTACAGTATATTCCCACTTGGTCAAATCATCCAAAGTCACAATGTCTATTGCATGATGCTATGCAGATGACACACACACACACACACACACACACACACACACACACACACACACACACACACAACTTCCCCTGAGACCTCATGACCCAAGCAGAAAATTGTCTTTTATGTGATCTTGTCTACTGCTGTTTGTTTTAGTTACTTTCCTCTTATTGTTATTGCAATGATTTGTTGTTTTCATCTATTTGTTGTACAGTTTTATCTGTGTTTAGATATTTATTTTCTTCGTTTTGCCTTGCTTTTGTTTGGCCTTTCTGTCTGGCTTCCTGTTCCTGCTGTTGTCATGTATCTCACTTTTGCTTTGCTTTGTTAGTAGTCAAGTAGTGTACTACTATAGAATACTTAGAATACCTCCACCTGCATGTACAAAGTAGTTTGAGACTATATTGTGTGTGTGTGTGTGTGTGTGTGTGTGTGTGTGTGTGTATAATATTTCCAGTAGAAAACAAACAAGTACTTTTCTGATATCACAATCAAAACACATGACGAGCTCGTTCTGCTGCAGTCAACTCATGATTTATTCTTCTGCTGGAGGCGTGTTAGTTCAGCAACTCTGGCAACAATGGGCCGTGTCCTTGTCAACTTAGAGCACTGCGAAAGGCAACGCCTAATTGTCAACACAATACAAATGGGATCTGTGTGTGTGTGTGTGTGTGTGTGTGTGTGTGTGTGTGTGTGTGTGAATCTGTCTCCGCATGAAAGCACAAAAAGCAACTTTTCACTTTAAATCAATGCAAAATGAATTCAGCAAGTTGCTCGACTCCCGTATTATAGGAGTATGGATTTTCACAGTATTGATGTTGAAGCTATAAAAATGTGATTAACAGGATTATGTGAATGCTGATTGGCTGCCCTCGCCCCTGTTTTATTATTTTTATTTTCTATTTCCCTCTCATTTATTCCCCTTGCTCTCATTCAGCTCACACACATACATGAATGGATGCAACAGTACTCAGTTTCATTATGCAGCGTATGAACTGCTTTTTTTAAGGTCACACGTTGATTGAATTCCTGCGTGTGGAGCCACAGAATGAAGGCTGATCTTTTTGTTTTCTTTATGAAGAATCCCGTCGATCCTCCAGTGTGTTTGTGAAACTGCAGTCAAAGGGAGGAAGAGCACACATACGCAGCAGTGTGCCTTCGCTGGTGGCAGGAGGAAAAAACCTGCTCGCTAGCAAAGATTAACCGTGACATTTTGCTTTCATTTGCACTTCAAAGCCGGAGCCCAGCCTGCAGAACACTCCACAGCCACATATCCACTTTGTATCATGTCATTTTCCCTTTGCCTCCTCGCTGGTATCTCCCCGTCTCGGCTTTCAGTGCCGCTGCTGTGTCTGTCTCACTTCTGTAAGTGTGTACTGTACGTTCACTGTTTATATTGGTATCCATGCGCCTCGTAGTCAGCGGGAAATAGCTCCCTTTTAAACAGGCGATTTGGAATATAAGCTGTTAAATCTGAGAACAGAGCTGAGACTGACAGAACCGGTGTGTGTGTGTGTGTGTGTGTGTGTGAGAGAGAGGGGGTGAGGCTGGGGGGATGCAGTGTGGAGAATGAGAGGGAGAGAGTGGGAGCTGCAGGCTGAGAGAGAGACCAGCAGCACGTCTGCCTCTATCTGCTGCCTCTTGGATCTCCCGTTGCACAGCTGTCCTGGCTGCGAGTGAAGGAGTGAGTGGGTGAGTGGGTGAGGGAGGGAGGGAGTGAGTGAGTGAGGGAGTGGGTGAGGGAGTGCCTGAGTGCACACACCAGAGTGTCCCGGTGGCTGTGCACCCATCTGTGTTCAGCCCTTCCTGGTGTTATGGTTGCTGCCACACACGTGTGAGGATTTGCCCACTTTTGCTCTGGATTTGAACCGACACACATGATCCCCAGCCGTCCCTGGCATACCCTCTCATTAAGGTAGGTGGAAAAGGGGCTTTTATTTATCTGTTCTCACAGCAATGAGCGTGCTTTTCATTTTGAAAAACAAGCTTGAAACTGTGCCGGTTCCACTGTTTATTGTGACTGTTTTGACCTGGTGTGTGTGTGTGTGTGTGTGTACAATCATCCAAATGTCGATATTGAGTGATGACCCCTGTGATCCCCCCCTCCATACTGCATATCATTACTCCTTGTGCCTGGTCTCACAGCAGTAGAAGGCTGTTTGCTTGTGATGAGCTGCTATCAGCGGTGAGCTTCCACCTCTATTGGCCACACGTGTGCTGAAGGTTAACCGTTGTACTGTACGTCTGAGTGAAAGGGAATTTCAGTCATGTGGGTTGCATTTAGCCACAACATGGCATCCCTCTGGTGTGGATGTGGATGTACAACTGTGTGTGTGTGTGTGTGTGTGTTTAATGCTTCGTATAGACGGAGGAGTGAGACTTCCACTGTAAGTCGGCTTTTAAACTGTACAAACTTTTCTCAAACCTGAGTTAGCAGCAACACAGTGGTCCCCCGTCCTCTTTGGGATCTCGCCCGTCACCACGAGGACGTTTTAATTGAGACTCTCGTTAAAGACGAGCAGTGGTGATTAGATGTTTCTGCAGCTTTCCTACTTGCATGTTTCCCTTTCCAATGTGAAGTATCTGAAGCCCTCTCTCTCTCTCTCTCTCTCTCTCTCTCTCTCTCTCTCTCTCTCTCTCTCTCTCTCTCTCTCTCTCATATGCATGCGTGTCTCCTGGCCAGATCCTACATATTATGAGCCTACATTGCATACGTAACCATGGACACTTCACGTACAGCTAAGAGCTACTAATGGGCAGTGGCATGCCATTAAAAATGCTATGGTGACACAGTGTAGCAGCTTTTTGGTGATTCCATTCGTTCTCAGGGTAATTATTTAAGTTTGGATATGCACTCTAATTGGTTAGCTTACTCACTTGTGCCACCCACTCTGA
This sequence comes from Chelidonichthys spinosus, assembly GCA_029853015.1. Taxonomy (NCBI): domain Eukaryota; kingdom Metazoa; phylum Chordata; class Actinopteri; order Perciformes; family Triglidae; genus Chelidonichthys; species Chelidonichthys spinosus. Next base: position 1,032,100 of record CM056829.1, on the reverse strand, counting down.
ACTGATGTTAATTTGATGCATCTAATTGATCCTGCTTCGTTTTCATGCTGCACAGTTAAACTGTTGTGTAACACAAAAGCCTGTTTCTTCATGCAGCGCGACACTAATTCAAATGTGCCTTCAAGGACTTCTGTTCTCTCCTTTAATTGGAGCAGGACTGAGGCTATAATCACTTAGTGTTCGGGCTTCAATGAAAACGAAAAACCTCACCGTGCCAAATCAAACCACCTGTGATTGCAGTTTTAACAGTTTGAGGGTGAGTGACGTGCCTGGCATTGATGCAAGGCAGGGTGATTGTTTGGAGATGTACAGTGAGATCGGGGACCAGGAGTCCAGAACTTAGATTTACTCATATTCTACACTGTAAACTGCAAGCCATCATGATTATAATCATAATAATAATAATTGCTTTGTGGAGCTCCGCTGCCAGCGCTGCCCGAAGGAATCTGAAAAAAACCCTCTAATCTTGAACAACTGAGTCACATGACCTCCAGAACCACGAAGGAACCCTGTTGTGTGGTTCTGAGATGTGTTCCCTTGATTACAGTGTCGTGTTAGTATGCGTGTGTGTGCAGGTGTACGAATGCTGCCTGTGTCCACTTTATGTGTCACTTGTCGCCTGGATGTGGGGGTGATATAACCCAGTCAGCCCTCCGCTGCAACCGCACCGAGGTCTTATTGGAAGCAGCCGTTTCCACGGCAGCGTGGGAGGCGAGGCGCTTCGTGCTGGTATTACCAGGGAATCCACAATTATCAGGTTTATGGCCAGATGAAGGAGAACGCTTGTGTCGCTTGGGGAAGATGAAGTTTTGGAAGAACACCGACCACTGGCTGTGTGTGTGTGTCTGTGTGTGTGTGTGTGTGTGTGTGTGTGTGTGTGTGTGTGTGTGTGTGTGTGTGTGTGTGTGTGTGTCTGTGTGTGTGTGTGTGTGTGTGTGTGTGTGTCTTGCTGTGTACTGATTACATCATGTGTGTGTCATGCTGTTCCAGATAATGTGCCGTTTCCGTCCTTTGCTCCCAGCTAATGTTTGTTGTCATGTGTATTTACAAGGAGGGGGGGGGGGGAGGTCAAATGGTATGATATTGTAGAAACAAATCCAATTAAAGTACATATGGAGTTGTGAAATATGCTAATATTCCAGGAAAGTTCCAGGTGCATCATGGAACACAGCCTCGCTCTGAGAAAAACGCCTCCTTATCCCACTTTGTTCTCAGACATCAGTGGAAGAGGTCGCTGACGGCGTGTAGGAGTGCATAATGAAGGAAGGTTCATTATCGTGTCAGTGTGGGCAGATGCAACACATGCACAACTTCACCACACTTCAACACCACGCAGAGCCCGCCGTCCGTCCGTCTGGTGGACCGGGCCGTGAGAGAGGTGGCCGGGTTCTGGTTCATTCACTTACACCGTGTCAATGAAAATGCAACTGGTTCTCTGAACGATATTCAGCGTTAATTCAGCAGCAAACAACTTTATCGTGCAGTGAAGTCCGCCTGAGCAGAGAGCTTGTGTGTTGTAATCCGAGTTTTTGAATCTTATTTATTGAGACGTCCGCTGTTAGTGAGTGTATTTGTATTAATACATGTTTTTGTCATTTTGATGTAGTCGGAATGATTCCCTCATTACACTGTTTGTCATGTGTTTGTTGACTGCAGAGTCACATGGATGCATTTCATTCATTCATTGTGTTATCGGTCGACAACATCGTTCTCGGGTTCCAAACCAACAAGTGAACGTTCTTCACCGTTGTTCTGCCATTGTTTCCTGGTGGGTCAAGTTTTTGTTCTCGCAGAACAAACAATGTGGGACAGTTTTTATTTTTTTATGTGTTTCTGCATCCACATGCTGGAACTTTACCTGCAACGCTCCAGATTGTGTGTCAGAGGTTAAACAGCTGTAGGCAGCTCAGCTGTAGAGAACGTGAAAAGAAGCATTTGAAGAGAGAACTATTGCTGTTCTCAGGTGAGAGAATGTGAAATGAATGCAGAAACAACAAGCGTGGGTTGTGTGGAGGACCGCGGTGCTGGAGCTCTCCCAGTGGAAAGCTTGGATCCAGAACCTGCCGTAAAATAAAAATGAGAAGCGATCGCTGGTTCAGAATAAGACACATTTTTTATTTGGGTTGTTATTAATAAAACCACTTCATGACAACCAATTTTCATTGAAACAAATGTTCAAGCCGTACAGTTAAGTATGTAGTTAAGTATGCAGTTAAGTATGCAGTTAAGTATACAGTACAGTTAAGTATGTAGTTAAGTATGCAGTTAAGTATGCAGTTAAGTATACAGTACAGTTAAGTATGTAGTTAAGTATACAGTACAGTTAAGTATGTAGTTTTATATATACAGTTAAGTATACAGTTAAGTATGCAGTTAAGTATACAGTACAGTTAAGTATGTAGTTAAGTATGCAGTTAAGTATGCAGTTAAGTATACAGTACAGTTAAGTATGTAGTTAAGTATACAGTACAGTTAAGTATGTAGTTTTATATATACAGTTAAGTATACAGTTAAGTATGCAGTGAAGTATACAGTACAGTTAAGTATGTAGTTTTATATATACAGTTAAGTATACAGTTAAGTATGCAGTTAAGTATACAGTACAGTTAAGTATGTAGTTTTATATATACAGTTAAGTATACAGTTAAGTATGCAGTTAAGTATACAGTACAGTTAAGTATGTAGTTTTATATATACAGTTAAGTATACAGTTAAGTATGCAGTGAAGTATACAGTACAGTTAAGTATGTAGTTTTATATATACAGTTAAGTATACAGTTAAGTATACAGTACAGTTAAGTATGTAGTTAAGTATACAGTACAGTTAAGTATGTAGTTTTATATATACAGTTAAGTATACAGTTAAGTATGCAGTGAAGTATACAGTACAGTTAAGTATGTAGTTTTATATATACAGTTAAGTATACAGTTAAGTATACAGTACAGTTAAGTATGTAGTTAAGTATACAGTACAGTTAAGTATGTAGTTTTATATATACAGTTAAGTATACAGTTAAGTATGCAGTGAAGTATACAGTACAGTTAAGTATGTAGTTAAGTATACAGTACAGTTAAGTATGTAGTTTTATATATACAGTTAAGTATACAGTTAAGTATGCAGTGAAGTATACAGTACAGTTAAGTATGTAGTTTTATATATACAGTTAAGTATACAGTTAAGTATACAGTACAGTTAAGTATGTAGTTAAGTATACAGTACAGTTAAGTATGTAGTTTTATATATACAGTTAAGTATACAGTTAAGTATGCAGTGAAGTATACAGTACAGTTAAGTATGTAGTTAAGTATACAGTACAGTTAAGTATGTAGTTTTATATATACAGTTAAGTATACAGTTAAGTATGCAGTGAAGTATACAGTACAGTTAAGTATGTAGTTTTATATATACAGTTAAGTATACAGTTAAGTATGCAGTGAAGTATACAGTACAGTTAAGTATGTAGTTTTATATATACAGTTAAGTATACAGTTAAGTATACAGTTATGCAAGTATGTTAAGTACTTTGGAGACCCTGTTGAAATGCACTGCGTTGCACTGACAGTTGTTTTTCCTGCTTTTCCTGCATTAAATGTGGTGTTGGGATTGTGGGATTGGCACCTTGAGGAACGTGGTTGTGCAGCCACTGATGGGTTCCTTAAAGGGTTTGCCTTCCTGCATATGATGAGCCTTTCATTGCTAAACCAGGACTCAGCTGTTGCATGAAGTTTCAACTGGTTCCATAAAGCTTAATGTCTGCAAGGAGTATCATGCTGTTGGTCTGTGTGTGTGTGTGTGTGTGTGTGTCTGTCTGTCCACGGCTAATCTCGTATTCTGATGCAGTGAACTGGTTGATATTTGTGTGGACAGTTATGGCTGCATGCTCAAGGACCTCTCATGGTTGCAGTGACTCACACGTCCCCAAAACATGTTTCTCTGTGTGTTTTTTACGCTGCCTGCTGGCTCCTCACTCACGACTCTTAACAGGCCCCCGGCTGGTAGGCGCCCCCTAGTGGTAACACAGCTGAAAGCATGTTGACCCACGGCTGCTACTCTGCACTCTGAGACACAGAGGAGGGGGAAACACAACTCTCTTTTATTGTTTTGGACAGCTTCATGAGTTTAATTTGGTTTTTGGCAATATTGTATGAAAGAAAATGTCTTATATGATGACTTCAAGCCGATCGCACGCAAACATAAAGTGTGTTTTATGATGTCTCACGGCCAATCAGTGTCTCGACCACCTCTGGGTTTAAAGAGAGATTTACCTGACTCCTTGTCGGTTGGTGCTTTTTTCTCTTGAAAAAGCTCTGAGTCACATGTGTGACTCCCCTCCCACTGACTTGGAGGCTTTCCCGGCCAACGCCGCAGGCAATTGGCTGACGTCAGCTGATGTAGTTCACCTGAGCCTTCCAGGCTATGAAACCTGGTCCATGTGTTCACTTACATCCAACCTGCATCACTTGGATCTGAAGAAACCCTTCCATGCCACACATCCATCCATGCATTCATGCGTTATAAGGCTGTTATTCCAAAATAGACGTTGGATAAATGAGCTGAATTGTGCGGTGGTGATTAGGTTTTGATGATCAAAGGTTTTGGCAGTGATGGGTTAAAAGAGAGAAATGGTGTTTCATTGTGCAGGTGGAAGGAGTCATGAGAACACGGTGGGCCTCATTTATCAATCTTGCGTGAAAACGGGCGCAGATCTGAGTGCAGATTTGGTCTTACGACAGGACACACGTGCGATTTATGAAACGTTCGTATCTGACCAATCTCAGCGTACGAATGAGCGGGCCTTGATAAATGCGGCGGCTGAATTCGATCGTCATTAACATGTTACGCCCATAAATATTCCTGTTTCGGAGGCCTCGCCCACTGAGGTCAAACATGGAGAGACGAAACACGGGTAAGAAAAGAAACTTTTCTGACACGGAGATCGGCATCCTGACATCGGAGGTGGAACACAACAAGACAGTGCTTTTTGGCAGCCTGAACGGTGGCATAAAAGGGGCTCACAAAAACGCAGTCTGGAAAAAGATAACGGAGGCAGTCAACAGCGTTGCCGCAGAGGAACGGACTCCAGCTGAGGTTTGAATATAATTCTCAATAACTTAACCCATGCCTAACGACTTAAATGAATCTTTTCATCCGCAGCCTAAAAGCTTATGTCTGCTAACTGATCAAAACCATTCTTTACATTTAGGTCAAGAAAAAATGGTCGGATATGAAGCTGGCCACCAAGAAACGCGTTGCTGCGTTTAAACATCGCAGCATCAGGCAGACTGGAGGAGGCCAAACAGACTCCAGCCTGATCTTGACGGGGACGGAGGAAAAAATTGCCTCCTTAATTGGGTCGGAGTCAATCTGTGGCATAAGTGGTGGAGGTGACACAGAGATCCCTGCGGTCCCTGAAAACGCGCTCACGTCTGACACGCGCGTATTGTTCCTCCAAAATAAGCAAGTCTGCCATCATCAAGACTTGATAACTGTCAAAGCATCTGTTTAAATAGGGGAATGAATAAACATCTGACCAACCACAGTGGAACGATGATTATCTCAACAGGTGCTTTCATTTTTGTTCCAGTTCTGTCACACCCATCGGACAAAAACAAAAACAATTACACATGTTGCCTTTAGTTAATTTGCAAACACACATTTCTGCTTGTATTTATGATTCTTTCACATTTTAATGTGTAATAATTAGTTGTCATCTTAGGCTATTTATCCCATTGTTTAATTTTTTGAAAGTGGTATCAGTAAAAACATGGGCTTTAAAAGAAATGTTTTCGTTTTAATAATCCGTTTTGATCTGTTCTAAATATGTGACTGCTTATGCTTAATGACAGCTGAGGTTTGTTCATTATTTTACGCCAGATTTTGCTGTGCTGCACCGCAAATCCACAGACTCGAATTTGCGTACACGAGCTCAGACCTGACGTGAGATCTGATCGCAGCTTCCGCTTACGTCCAAATTGATAAATGCCGAAGTTTGCGCGGAAATGGTCGTACGCACGGTTTTCGGTCGTACGTTCGTTTGATAAATGAGGCCCGGTGTGTCTGAACAGCTGGATGCAGCAACGATCCCATTCATGTACCACCTTCTGCTCTCACGGAGGCTGATCGGTCCTCTAAACATCTGGCATCACTGGCTCATTTTGTCGGGATGGTTTCTCTGATGCAGAGGCTGGACGTGCAGTCAATCTCAAACACACACTTCAGCGTTTGACGTTGTGAGAGTCAGAGCACAAACCAAAAACTTTCCCCGACAAAGATGTTCTTTCAGTTGGTTGTTGATTTCGGAACTTGTAATACGCTCAAGAGGTTTACCAATGTAATGGACAATAAGTCCTCTCACATTTAAACAGAGCAGTCATTGACTTCAGCTCCATCGTCAACTTGTATCTGAGAGATACGGCGGGTGGGGGGGTGGTGGGGAGTCACAGGACAGACCTCGGGAATGATGACCATAAAAACAACACAGTACATAAAAAAAAACATACTTATCTGTGGCTTTTTCTCAACTTACAAAACGATGACTCGTTTTCTGGACTTTTCTCGACTATAGGCGTGTCCCGTATGCACTCAGACAAAAAGCCAACGGGGACATCGAACGGAGTTGTGAAGAGAAGTGGATCAGTGCATCTCTGTGGAGATTTTAAGGTGACCATAAATCGGGACCTGACGTTGGATCAGTACCCACTTCCTGTCATTGAGGAGCTGTTTGCAAGGTTGGCTGACGGGAAGAAATCCCACAAATCTCAACCAGGCCGTTTGGACTTGCAGATGCATGTCGAGGTCCTTCTTAGGTCTCCTCAACTTTTACGGCAAGTTCATTCTGCATCTGGCAACTAAAATCTCTGCATCTGACCGGTTGAGAAGACAAACACTGTGAGCCCACTGCAGACCCCCTCATAGGAGCAGAAACAATGCATCATTATTATAAGAAGTAACAAAATAAACTCGGAATCAGTAATCAGAAGTATTGTAAGGGATTACAATTTCCCAAACCATAAATATGTTGCAGTTATTAATGGCATTAATCAGTAATGCGGAGGTACAATATTACCAGAATGCAGTTTCTACTTTGTGCCTGATAAGCTTATAAGTTACCACCAGTTGAACGTGAGCACTTTGCTTTGCATCCAGTTGAACCTTTTTGAGCTTTCAGGCAAATATTCTAAGACTTTTTTTTTTACATACATTATGATATTTCATCATGTTTAGATGTATTATACATACAACATATATATGACACGTTTCATGGCATTTGCTATGCCGTCATTGTGACACCAGTGATAGCACTATCAGCTTCAATCTTTTACAAAACGACAGCAAAACACGCTGTATGGTAATTGTGAAAGAAAAATCTAGGAAACTCAAATATGTATGGTGGCAGAGGTCACATGGCCAGTTGGAGATGCAGTAAGACTTAAATAACGGGACGCTGAAAGTGTGAACGTGAAACCACATCAACATTTAAATCTCCAACAGATCTGTGACTGCAGATCCATCCATTACCTTCCCAACCTTCCACCAATCAATCAATCAATCAGTGCTCAGTGGGAAAAGTGTAACACTTACACTTGCTGCTAGTGTGCCATCGATGACGCTATACTTGTCTAAGGTTGCCCAGCCTAGATTGATTTTTGGTCAAAATATGGAATTCCTTCAACTTTGGATCAAACATAAATTTTTACTTGAACTGATTCAGATGTTTGTGGTTGAAAGTGTTAAATGGAGTCTGAAGGATTCAGCCTGATGGGGACTCAGCAGACACAGGATGTGACTTTGTTCTGCTGAACGTTGTGAAAACCATGAATGACATCATTAGTCTCAGGTTCATTCAAACCCGGCTCGTCTAAACTGAGTCGTTCTGGTTTTTACTCAGAACTAAACGTGCACAAATCAAGCGAGGGGCAAAATATATATTCATAAAAGAATCAACAAGAGACTGAAAAATGTGACGTCATTTAGAATCTCCTCACTGAACAGCCGGTTTAAAAATAAAAGTGTGATTTCAACAGCTGAGCAGCTGCTTTCTCCATCACTGTGTGTGTGTGTGTGTGTGTGTGTGTGTGTGTGTGTGTGTTTGGACTACATGAATCTGTACACTGGCTGGTTTTGTGTGTAGTAATGTGAGCAATGCAGTGTTGTCATCCTACCAAATGTCGTGCCTAATTTTAGTCGATGCACTGAACTATTTAAACATTCATGCTCTGATATCCACGCCGACGCTTTTCTTCTTTTATTTTAAACGAGATATTTCACAATGAAAATAACATTTCAACAGCTTGCACTAAAACCGTGTAAGCGCTCTGAGCCCGTACTGTACTCAATGTGGAGAGCATTGTGGGATATGTTAGAGAATGGGAAGCTGAACAATTGTTTAACGACGTTACACAGAGATTGGGTCATTTGTCTTTGACTCTGACTGGGACATCTGCCATTTACAGGACCCTGAAGACAAATATGCTTTGGCTGTGGTACAGTGTGTGTGTGTGTGTGTGTGTGTGTGTGTGTGTGAGATTATCTGCGGGCTCGGTCATTCCCCCAGGGTGGATATATCGTGAATGACAAGCGACCAAATGTCAGCTCTCCTTATCCTCATGTACTGCCATGCATTATGCATGAGGCCGTCTCTGGCAGCTTAAGCTGTAAAAACAACACGAAGGCGCTCAGAAGCATCGCAGACATGAACACGCTGAACTGGCAAGGCCACCCAGGCTGCTAGCGTACGTCTCCCATCCTTCCTTACACGGCAGCTCCGTGAACTCCTGTTCAGCTTTAACCGGCTGTCCTGAGATGTTATTGTTGTATTGTTGTGCTCATGTCGCCGTGAATGAGATTCTGTTTCTAAACTTAAAATAAAAGTGTCTAAGCCCTCGACAGGTGTGACATTTCCGTCACATGACCCCCTCGTGGCCCCTGTTGGATCCAAATATCAAACCGCCCAGCCAGCAGTGATGTAACTGAAATGGCACGTGACAAAACACTGTTGAACTTGGCACCGATTGTCACCGTTTATCACGTCTTTAACCGCCGGAGCATGTTTTAAAGATGTTGCTCTTTCTTTCATCTGTCATGAGGTGAAGATCAGAGGGAGCTTACCTCCTGTCTGATTTACACTGGATTTCTCTGTGAACAGCAAGACACACATCAGCTGGTTTACTACAGCAGTATGAACCCAAAATAAACTATTCAGTTGTGATTTAATTGCAGAAAACGGATAAAAAGGGTAGAAATAACTACATGAGGGTTATTTGTAAAAAGTCTGAAGTCATGGTTTGTTAGCTCCGTCTGCGCGACGACAAGCAAACAACTTTTAAAATGCTTGTTTTCTGAATGGAGTTCGGATGGATTGGAGGTAGAGTAAACTCACACAGTGGCCGCTCCATCGACGTTAAAATAACCTGGACATTAATACGACCTTCTTGTTTGTCCCATGGGCAGTCTCTGGTTTCTCCACACAGTCTGGTCTCTTGGTGCGTTCCATTTACCTCAGAAGTCGGAAGTCGGAGCTGGGAATGACGGCACACCCGAGTTATCAGCGTTTCACTTACAAAAACGGAACAGGAAACAAGATGGCTACAAAAGTTATTCTCGCGCTTGCCTTGTCCGAATATAAACACCTACTGGACAAATATGCGGTCCTTCTGCAGCCTGCAAACACGGTGGATAAGAGAAAACACAAAGTCTTTTTACGTACTTCATTGTTTACAATAAAAGTATTGATCGCCCTTTGATCGGTCATCAGTAACGTTGCTGTTTACAACCGGGGCAGCCATCTTTAAATGTCAAGTCAGGCTTGTGTGGATCGTCCGACTTTCCGAGTCGGAAATCCGACCTCGGGGCTCGCTCCAGTTGAAATTTCCGACCCGGAGCTCGGATATCCAGATTTCCGAGTATAACTGGAACGCACCATCTGTGCTAATGTGAGATTCTATCGTAGAGCGCCGAACTTTCACAGATTTCACACCTCGTTGCCCTCTTTTTCTACTCATTCGTTTCCTCATTTGTTTTCTGTGTGCTTGCTGCAATCCCGTGCACCTGCTTCCCCATCAGCATCACACCAGATGCTTTGCCATCTTCAAAAGCACCGTAACTGCAACGCAAATCAATTTGTATGGCGAGAAATTTGCTCCCAGGTTGCCTCCGTTTCAACAAAGTTGCATCTTGACCACATTCTCCTCCACGATCCTCCCTCAATGCATTCAAACGTTACAGGAGATTAGCTTCAGTGCAACACCTGGTGAGATCAAATATACATAATCGAGAATACCTTCACACATTCATAAATATTTAAGTGAATACCTCGTATACTTCCCCCGTGTTTAATGCACTCCAGCTACTTCCATTCACGTGGATATGACTCACCTCGCATCTCTGGCTTTTGGTTTGAAGTCGGCAGAACGAGCCACATGTCTCGCTGTCTCTTCTGCTCATCTCTGACATGACTTTCTTTGTTGCAAAGATTACATCAGCGCCTGCCTCCCTCTGAGTCTCCCTCCGGCCCTCTCATGTCTGACACAGATCTCCAGCTACAGTCCTCTCAACACCGACGTTCCAGTCTGAGCATCACAATCTAACGGCAGGACATTTAAAGGTTGAGTGGGTCATTCTAGTCACAAACACTTTCTGTTAGATTATTTGAGATCCTCGTAACAAACCGATGGCAATGAATTCATTAAATACTCTGTGGCTGTGGCAGGACTGTAAAAACCCTCGACCAATCAAAACAGTCGGACCAGAGAAAATAATTGGACGTCCTGCATGTCTGTCGATGCTTCCTGATTGAACTCTGCCGATCTCAAGCACTCGTTTTGGGGGAGGAGCTTTAATCAGAGGTCTGAGCGAAGGGGGCGGGACTTTCTCAGTTTTGGGATGCGTTCAAAGTCAAAGACTCTGTGGTTTTTCCAAATGACCTAGTCTGCCTTTAAAAGGTGCGGCTCATCGGGAAATGAAATGTAAAAGAACGAGAAGGGAACGTCAGAAGACTAAAAGGCTGCTGCTTCATGAGATTCCAGCGGTTACCAGCCTGACGTTATGTCATCCATCATCAACCACGTTTTATGGTGTGAAATCGACAGGTCAGTTATGAGGGAAGCAAAAATGAATTATAATGCTCAGGAAAAATGCATAAATATCGTTAGTGTGAGAGCTTATAGGAACCCATAAATGTCAGATATTAAAAAAACCTGCAGAGAGCAAAGTCTGTCACTGTTCTTTGTTCACAGAAGGAAAAGGAGCTTAAATGAGTTGCAAGGCTATTCCAAAAATCATCAGAGTCTCTCGACCTTTGACCCCATTTGAATAATTGTGAAGAAGCCGGTGGTTCGGGTCACTGCTACTGTTTGTTTATGAAAGCTGAAACCATCAGCCGGCCGGGGCCTCTTTCATTTCCCTTCCTAAACATCACATTCATGGAAAATAAACTCTCCGTGGATGGAAATGTATTTAATCACCATGACTGCCATGGGCATTATGTATAAACATTGATGGTTCCCAGAGGATGAACCCTTCTGACATCGGGGCTTTTATCATTTCAGCTTTATGGCTAATTACTGAAAACCAACAACATTTCCATAACCAGAGTTTGCTATTGTTGCCATGCTAATACGCTAAGCTTAGATGGTGACCATTGTCCATCCCTAGCATTAGCATGTTAGCATTTAGCTCAAAGAAGCACTCTGCCTGAAAGCCACGAGCATGGCTTTAGATCATTTTCCATTGTGTTCTGACTGTGTGTCGTTGCTGCTGCTGTCTACAAATAAGTGTAGACACAAGAATAAACAGAGCCGTCAGTCATTTTACAGAAGACATCAAATCTATGCTAATAATCAGAATTAAGTCGGTGTTTTTATTGAAAATACCATTGTGAAGGTGGCGTTGACCGTTGCGAGGGCAGATGTAGGAAGCGGGGAATGAAGGACTCGAGAGTACAATGAGGGAAGTAGAGGTCAGGGACTCCTTCACTGAATAAAGCGTCACAATATCACTGGCTGACATTAGATTGAAGCCTTGCGTAAGCAGGGAGTCTTTACAGGGTGTAGTCATTTAAAGTGGAGGATGATGACTAAGAGACGGATAATGAAACATATGTCAGATACAGTCTTTACCATGTGATCATTATGATTATGAAATATTGGGTTTTTTAAACTTTTGATTTACAAATCTTCTGAAACGTTTAACTATGTGCTTGATATCAGCATCTAACTCCCCAGCTGATCGAAATTGAGATTTTTGTATGACATGTTTTCTGAAATGTTGTGTAAATATGTAAATAAAGCATTATCTAATGGTGAATTTAGGAGACGGAGGTAAATAGGACAAAGTAGTAAACACCTAAATGTGTGTAGTCTGAAAGAAGACATGCGATCGATTCAGAAATATTTATCAAATTGACGAGAGCATGACTGAAACTCAACGTGACCTTCCATCCAGTAAGAGAGTTGTTTTATTTCTGAGGTTGGAGAGTAAATAGTTCATCCTGTAATGAACTAGAAACACTTGAATGCAGGTGTTGCTGTCGTGATATTAAACAAAACACTTTAAAACTTCATCAAACACCGGAGAGCACGCACATGAAATCGGCGTCCGGTCTGCCGGAGACGAGAAGAGGCTGAGTTTCCATTCAGATTGTTTTCTTAATGAGATTATTTCTCCGAGGCTGCACCCCGACTCCGTTAAGTACGTCTAGCGTCACGGGTAGGAGGGAAGATGGTCTCATTTGGCTCAACAGATAAAAACTAAATATAATTACGAATTCAAACCCGAAGCTGCACGCATGTATAACGGCTTGTCTGCAGTCAGCCAGCCTTTGTAATTATTCCATTTTAGCAGCCTAATGAATCTTCCTGTGGACACTTCAGACATCGATACAAGGTGCATGAACGATGGTTTCTACCTTTGCAACACGGGGGAGAATTAAGCCTTTTAATCCTCATCTGGACAGAAAAAACCCACAAACATGAAAGGTTTGTTTCCAGTTGTCCGACCTTCACTCTGGTTGTATGTAGATGTAAATTAAGATTGGAAATCTCTCTCCCGGAGGCTTTTTAGCATGCATGTGTTTTCCTGCTGGCATCCATCACGGTGGCTCAGCCAGCAGGCGTTGCAAATGAGGTGGAACCCCCTTGAGCAAATGAAAAAAAACCCAATCAGGAACACAATGTAATTCGACTGTACGTCTTTCAATCCTCTCGCTGTGCACGTCTGATTAACCGATATTAGATTTAGACTCTTCAGAGTAAACTTTCCCAGGAGAGCCAATCAAACAGTTGTTGATGAAGCTGCTGTGCCTGCATTTTACTCCAGACTCACACCGGCCAAACAAAGAACACTGAATAAACAACCCACTGTGGGATTGTGTTCACTGACGACATGTTTTCATTGTGTTTCAGCCACATGAGTAATTATGTTGCACTAAACATCCTCGATAAACCTGCAGCATAGAAACTGAATCCAGCCAGATTAAAGGGCAGAGACAACTTACTAGAAAGGTCTGGTCAGTTCAGCAGTTCACAGCTAAAAGAGGAACAAAAGCTCCACTGTACGTATTGTTCTTAATCTTACTCAAGGACATCCTCGTGCAAAGCACCAAATCCGATTTGTTGTGCTCTCCGTTAGTTCAGAAGATTGCATGCATCGATAACGAGACCCGGCCGGCCCATCGCAGCAATTCAGGGTGACACCACAATGACTCCGCCCATTTTCAGGAGCTTTCCTTCCTATTTTTTGTTCTTTTCTGGGAGGTGGGTGAAGGGGTAGGGCTAGGACCAGAACGGGCATTCTCATGCAAATCAACGTAGCAGGATGGTCAGAGCGGCGCTAACTTAGAGAAGCTAGCTAGCTAACTAGCGGTAGCTGCTAGAACCTCATCTTGTATACGTTGGACCCAAGTGGCAACCTCCTGTTCTGAAAAGTAAGCTAATTTGAAGTGCCTTAAATCTGCATTCTCTCTGTTGGCCACCAGGGGGCGACTCCTCTCTGCTTGTATAGAAGTCTATGAGAAAATGGTCCTACTTCTCTCTGCTGGCCACCAGGGGGCGACTCCTCTCTGGTTGTATAGAAGTCTATGAGAAAATGGTCCTACTTCTCTCTGCTGGCCACCAGGGGGCGACTCCTCTCTGGTTGTATAGAAGTCTATGAGAAAATGGTCCTACTTCTCTCTGCTGGCCACCAGGGGGCGACTCCTCTCTGGTTGTATAGAAGTCTATGAGAAAATGGTCCTACTTCTCTCTGCTGGCCACCAGGGGGCGACTCCTCTCTGGTTGTATAGAAGTCTATGAGAAAATGGTCCTACTTCTCTCTTGATGTATTATCTCAGTAAACATTGTAAACATGAGTTTATGGTCTCAATCTCTAGTTTCAAGTCTTCTTCAATCCAGCATGATGTTCATTTAGTACATTATGGTCCATTTAGAGTCCACCAGACCAGAAAGCAGGGGATGCTTTAGGGGGCGGGGCTACCTTGTGATTCCACAAAGGTGACGGCCAAAGGGCTGAACTGCCGTTGTGTCCACTTCTTATATACAGCCTTAGTTGTACCTTTAAGTCTCTTTGTATTCAACCCTTCATTTATTTTTCCCATTTGCTCTGACATCGGAAGGCAGAGAGGGAGACAGAAAATGTGATAACCGGAGGAAAAGCTCTGGCAGAATGAGGTGACCTCGACCGTTCGGTGGGCACATGTGTCTCCGGAGACGACAACCTTGAGAGCTAAGTGTGATTGAACGGGTGAGGGTGGCATCGGCCAGGAGTGAGTAATCGTCCTCCCGCTGTGCCCCCCGGGACGTGAATCCTTTGTAGCGCCGGGTGACTGACAGCTCGTTGGCATGTCATCTCACCATGTCTGGGTTTGGACTGCAATCCTTGAGCTTTCTCCATCAGTTAGTCTGAATGAAAGCAATCTGCACACATTCCTCCAACAGCTGCTGCTCACTTACACACAGGGATTTTTGTTGAGAAATCTCACATATAGTGTGATTATTGACAGGGCTTATCTATATATTTATACACACTTCGGCGTACAGCGGTGTCATGCTCCTCTCAGAGCATCTATTCAAATAGTTTACTTTTTATCCTCAAGATATTCTAATAGATATATTGAGTGTTTGTATTCACATGAAATCATAAATCATTATGGACATTTTGTCAGATTCAAATCCACTTAAACCTGAATGCTTTTGGATCCTTTGACACGTTTGCCTTTTGTTACAAGAACTACAATTTTCGGATCTCAAACATGTTGTTGACTGAGAATGCAGCTTTAATTGGTGACATCTGTTATTTGTTTTATGTTCATATTTGCCATCATTCAATTAGGAAAAGTCACTGAATATCAAGCAAAAAAGTAATGTTAACCCTTTTTATAGAGACGTTAAACATTGAAGGTGAGAAGATACAAAAACTTATCTGTAGCTGGATGTGAAACAAAGTTTTAACTGTGAGATCCTGACATCGTTTCTCTGGAGAAGAGTCGCCCTTTAACCTCGTCTACAGTCGGTGATGTCATCTCAACAGGTTAAAGCACTGGAAAGCTGCCACCTATAGGCTGGCTGTTGCTGGTTTTTTCAGGAGAGATAAATTGTTTGGTTTTATATCTCTGTGAATCATCATGTGAATCATCCGACTCCTCGGACGGTAATATCGTGTCAAGAAACTTACAAGTGATGGAGAACCCGACAGAAGGTCTGTTCTGTGTGCCGGCAGCAGGTGACAGAAGACCGGACCATCACTCATGGTTACAATCACACCTGTTTGTGTGTGTGTGTGTGTGTGTGTGTGTGTGTGTGTGTGTGTCTGAATAAAACATCACCTGAGACCCACTCCTCTCTCGGCCCCAAATGCCAACGCTTGTTTTCCTTCCGTGCTTCGGGTTGACAGAAACCTGAAACCTAAATCCCAGAACGTCGACAGAACAAAGCATGGACACATGCAACACACACACACACACACACACACACACACACAGATGGAACGTGGTAATTATATAACATATAACATAAGTTTTATTATTTATGGGAGAATTAATTTTGTATAATTTTCTAATTTTATGTTAAAGCTCATCAGACTGAGAGTGTAAAAGTAAGACATGTACTGCATCTATTTCACACCACATTACCTTTAACTGCCATTCTTTCTTAGAATGAAAATCCTCATTTCACAGGAAGTACTGGCTTCTGATGGAAAACTAGAAAAGGAGGGGAACACAGATGAGTTCAAGGCTTAAACATGTTAAGTAGTTGACTATTTACCGCTGTGCTCTGATCTGCTCTGAAGCGACCTTCAAAGTGTGCAGATGGCAGAAAAAGTGCAGCGAAGGTAAGATAGAGCTTTTTGTTGGTGCTGCACCTGGAAGCATCTTCGACGCCTAAACACACTTGACTTCTTTCTGCCTCGGGTTGCAAAAGAGCAGCGGCGCCTGGAGGCCTCATCTTTATTCAGCCCAAAGCGGCGTGCAGCCGAAGCGTTGCTAGTTTCGGGCCGACACGTTTGTCATTTTCACATTGCGTAAGCAAATAAATGTACATGCGACCATCTGCGTAGCCGTGGGGCGCTGTCAGGCATCGCCGGGCATTTTGATCAAAACCCTAGTTCACGCTGAACGCTGAATTTGTTCCTGCACACTTAATACCATAATTACAGCAGGAAGAAAACAATGACAGACATGAGCGTGATGCTTTGAGCCAAAGGGAGGGATTATGTGAATGGATTTGAGCGATCAGCTTCTTTTTTCCAGTTTTCAGAACTGCAAGGTCTCAGTTTTCTTTCTCTATCTCTCACAAAGATAGACGTGTCATCCTGGTAATCTCCATCCTGGAGTCAGATTAGCTCCAACCTTTTCATTTGGCTAAAGTATCTAGAATTGATCTGAAAGAAGTATCTTGAAGACCAGTATCTTCAGTAGCCGACGTGTCCCATCAAAGCCTATTTAAAATAGTAAGCGTCATATTCTCACTTGCTGTAGAAATGTACTGTTGTATATTAGAAATAGGAAAAAAAAACGCCTCTTTTTGGATGTGATAGCTTAAACAAACATTTCATAATTCCATTCAAAGAGCATCTTTATTCCATTAGATGATGCAGCTGCAGGCAGCAGATGGAGTGTGATGAATGTAACGCTTGCACAGCGGGATTCAGACAGAGCTGCTTCTGTGCAGACTCCTCATACACCAGGCTGAGATCAACTACTAGACGTCCACAGAAATGCATGGTCCCCAGAGGGACGTTTGTTGTTCAACTACCTCCAATATAAAACCACACACATACATCCTGTGTGAGATAATCCACACTGGGAGGGGCAGTGGACGGGTCAAACAAACACTGGACTTTCACCCAGGAGGCCGCTGTCCGTGTCCCTCGTTAACTTTTGTCATTATTCAGTGAAGTCAATGCCATTTACACTCTTTTCCTGAACCTGAGTGGTCGTGTTGCTTCAATGTAACTTTCTGTGGAGACTGAAGTTTATGTTAAAAACCCCACTAAAGCTTAACGATGCTAGACGGGGTATGTAGAGCATCGTAGATGGAAGCTGAGGGACACTAACCAAGAGTCGGACTTTACGATGCGACCTTCCACGTTGTGGCATGCTCTGAGTCTGTATATATATATATACACAGTGTGTATAAAGCCAAATCCCTTCCACCACTATCTACTATTTTCAAGGGTATGACTCTTCCAAAAGGACTGAGGTCACTGCCCGTTTCTATGTACTGGCATACAGCACTTACAGATATTGAGTTGAAACACTCCTCCTTTGTAACAAAAGCAGCAAGTGAGCGATCACTGTTTTATTTTGTCTGAAGGACAGCCAAGTCTTTAGAACGACAGCACGGACAGGCCTCCTTCAAAGAGACGATGCCTGACATTTAACTCTGGAAATATGTCATCAAGTCTATTAAAGTTTATGTAACTGGATAATCAATATGTCTGTGTGTGTGTGTGTGTGTGTGTGTGTGTGTGCGCACATTTACATGTTATGACCACTTCCTAAAATTGAAAGTCCCCGTTTGAGCAACAATCTAGCAGAGATGTAGTTTGACGATGTAAAGAGCGGAAACAACACATAAATCCTGGTTACGGTTTTGGGAGAAAAGAGGATGGAGGTCAAGGTCAGGCTCGTCGTCATGCTACGATGCAGGACTGCTAATGAGATGAAGCTGTAGCCGGACACCCATTAAACGGTCCGTGTTTCAGAGAAAATGGAGAATAATTTGAACAATGTATGGACCGAACATTGATTTGATAAATGGAGATAGAAGATGAATCCATGATCTTTACTCTTCTCCGTATCAAATTCATCAATTACATCAGAGACACGTCAGAAACACGAGCACAGCTGAGCTTGTCTTCCTGATCGTCTCTCTGTCTCCCTTTGTCTCTCTCCCTTTGTCTCTCTCTCTGTCTCTCTCCCTTTGTCTGTGTCTCTCTCCCTTTGTCTCTGTGTCTCTCCCTTTGTCTCTGTCTCTCTGTCTCTCTCCCTTTGTCTCTGTCTCTCTCCCTTTGTCTCTGTCTCTCATCTTTGTCTCTGTGTCTCTCTCCCTTTGTCTGTGTCTCTCTCCCTTTGTCTCTGTCTCTCATCTTTGTCTCTGTGTCTCTCTCCCTTTGTCTGTGTCTCTCTCCCTTTGTCTCTGTCTCTCATCTTTGTCTCTGTGTCTCTCTCCCTTTGTCTGTGTCTCTCTCCCTTTGTCTGTGTCTCTCTCCCTTTGTCTCTGTGTCTCTCCCCCTCTGCCTCTCTGTCTCTCTCCCTTTGTCTGTGTCTCTCTCCCTTTGTCTCTGTCTCTCATCTTTGTCTCTGTGTCTCTCTCCCTTTGTCTGTGTCTCTCTCCCTTTGTCTGTGTCTCTCTCCCTTTGTCTCTGTGTCTCTCCCCCTCTGCCTCTGTGTCTCTCTCCCTTTGTCTCTGTGTCTCTCCCCCTCTGCCTCTGTGTCTCTCTCCCTTTGTCTGTGTCTCTCTCCCTTTGTCTCTGTCTCTCATCTTTGTCTCTGTGTCTCTCTCCCTTTGTCTCTGTGTCTCTCTCCCTTTGTCTGTGTCTCTCTCCCTTTGTCTCTGTGTCTCTCCCCCTCTGCCTCTGTGTCTCTCTCCCTTTGTCTCTCTCTCCCTTTGTCTCCGTCTTTCTCTCTCCCTTTGTCTCTGTGTCTCTCTCCCTCTGTCTCTCTCTCCCTCTGTCTCTGTGTCTCTCTCCCTGTGTCTCTGTCTCTCTCTCCCTGTGTCTCTCTCCCTTTGTCTCCGTCTCTCTCTCTCCCTGTGTCTCCGTCTCTCTCCCTGTGTCTCTCTAAGACGGGGTGCGTTTGATTTCTCCGTGTCCACCGGCCGCTGATTGTCGCTGCTGCTGGCTGGATGCACGTATGTGTTTGTTGTGGCGATTTTGCTTCTGCAATGGGTTTAGTGTTTAAAAAAAATCTAAATCACCGAAACCCAAAACAAACATGGTGGTTTGGCTCGGCGCCGCCTCAGGCCGGCAGGCTGGCAGGAGGACGGCGCCCGGCGATGCAGCTGTGACTTCCCGCCAAGCCTCGCCGACCACGCTTGGGACCGAGGCCAGATTCCACGACACAATGCACGTCCGACAGCCAACCTGAACTCTCTTTCCTCTTTTCTCAAAACGTGATGAGGACGAGCAGCGGCACACTGGTGGGTGGCGTTAAATAATATCGTCTGCTAAAGGACGAGCGATGGAGGGAGCGTTGAGATGATGCTTTGGTCCGTGGGACCGACAGACGGAGCAACATTCACTTTCCTCACCTTTAAATGATACATCATGCACTCCGTATTAACATTCTGCTGTTTCAGTTAGCTCCACAGACGGCCGAGTGTCCCTGTTCACTCCGTCTTCTCACACATTCAGGGCCATATTTACGGACCATTTAAATATCGTTGTTGACTTTAGAGACACTTCCCGTACTCAAATGAAAATGTCTATCTGCTGTGTGAGAGGTGCCTTGCTGAACATTCTAGAGATTCTTATGAACGGTTTCCTTACTGGCCTGCTCGGTGCGTTGCTTTTCACTTCAGACCAACAAGGAGATAAAAATACCCCTAATGCTGTCCCTGTAGATTACATCCAACCATGCGTTACACGGAGCATGGCCTTGTTTCTACTCATCCGTCTGCAGCAGGCGGCTCCCGTGGAGAATAGCAAAGGTCTGTGTTGGGACCGGATCTCTTGCTATCCCACATGGGAAGCCTCTGGCCGCCTCATGGGAGTCCTCAGGCAGGGTGGCGGGTCACGGAGGAGTCACACGGAGCAGCAGGGACCTGGACGATCTCCATCAATCCCATACGGATGATCGTCCCATTGCTCTATTTAGACACTGATGAATCCAATATGTACGCCCATAGATTGTATTAATAGCTGATCAATGCGATGAGTTTCATTACTCAGTACACAGAGGCATTCTTTGTGTTTGTGACGTACGTGCACGGCGACTCACTTCCTACTGGATCAAAGTGATTTCAGAGAGAAGCAGAAGTAAATGTCATTTCTAGAAGAACAACGGAGTCCATTACATGGCGTTTAGTGAGTTTACAAGCGTGACGCCGACTTCAATGCTTATGTTCAGAACATCCTCAGATATCAGCAAAGAGGCTGATTATGGTGAGGGCCTGCAGCTCTGCAGAGCCCAGAGCAACAGAAAAGCTGAACTTCTGCACTTTAATTAGAGGACAAACTGAAAGCCTTCTTTGAGGAGAAGCTCACAGTAAACATTGTTTTTTTACCAATTATGTTACAGCATCAGCGTTTTACATTTCTGGAACATATTATGACATAAACACATAAGCAAATTTCCAGTTTGAGGTTTGCTGTTTATCAAACATCTGCTTGTTGTTTGTGACACATGCTGCTGCTGCTGCTGGAACATTAGACATCAAAGTGCCATGCTGTAGATTACCATATTTAAATGTGGGAAATGATCCATATGGTTGTATACAAGGCGTTTCTAAAAGCTCCCATTAAGAAGTCCCGTCCCAAACGAGCGGGCCGCTTCCTTCAGAGGCTGCATCTGGAGACCGAACGCCACCGAAGGCACTTCCAACCTTCAGAGTGAACAATTCCAAACATTTGCTGATTCCTTTGAGTGATGAAGCCTGTTTGTTTTGAAGCACTTATCACCGGTACGTCTGTCACAAAGACAAATCCTTGTCTGAAATATGGAAATGATCTGAGGCTTGTGTTTGCAGCGGGCGGCGGCTTCGTCTTGAGGTGAACAGATGGGAGAGTTGAGGGATGAGTGATTGCAGTCGCCGTTAGTATTAAAGACGAACCGAGACCGAATGTCACTGTTTGTGCTGTTTGAGGGGCGTTTGAGGGATGTGGACGGGTGAACAGATGGATGTACAAACGACGAGGGGCCTGTGTGGAGAGCAAGACACGGCTGGAACACGATTAGCATGAACTTGGGTCAATGTGAAGATTAAAGGGAGAGGAGTGTTGGGGGGGAGGAGAGACAAGCTTCTATCTGGCTGGGAGGAAGTGGAAGTCACATACAGTCAGATTCGCTGTCATGCACAGCTGAGCTGCGTGCTGCAGAAATGCACGCTTGGTGGCATGCAAACGCATTAAAATGCAGCTTGGGGCGACACATGCCACGGGATGCTTCCTGTGCCATGGATGGAAAACCCTTTTTATTCTATTGTGGAAAACGATGATAACTTTGTATTGATTGAAGATCTTAAGGAAGTAATTGCACTAGTATTTTCCAGCATTTCATGGCCCTGAGGTTGTTGTGTAACTACCATCATCTTCAGCTCCCTTCACGTCCACTGAGACTGAAACACACTGCTCGTTAATCATTTAAGGCCCATTTTGTCCCGTCAGTTTCTACCTGTTGACCTGCGGGGGATGGGTTTGATTTTGTGGTTTTTGGTATTCATGAGATTGACAGCATGTGTTGCCTTTTCCTAGGATGAATTAAGGAAGGCCTGTCAGCGGACGGTAAATGGGATTCGCTGAGATTTAAAGTGATTCCACAGAGATTTTTGGTAGAAATCCACTCGGAATGTAGCTCTTACAGCGTAGCAACACTAGCAGGCCAAGGTCGACAAACACAGCAGAAGAAGAAAAACGTGACCATATTTGGACTGTGGGGGAGCGACGGGTGGATCTGACCAAGACAAGCAGCAACCTTACTGGATCTGGATCCATCTGGATTCTGGTGTGAAGCTGCTAACAAAGTTAGCTTCACAATTCAAGGTCAACTTTACATCTGAGTGTATTGATAGTGTGGGCTTACCTGTCAATCAGCAGGTAAGCCCCGCCCCCTAAAGCATCCCCTGCTTTCTGGTCTGGTGGACTCTAAATGGACCATAATGTACTAAATGAACATCATGCTGGATTGAAGAAGACTTGAAACTAGAGATTGAGACCATAAACTCATGTTTACAATGTTTACTGAGATAATACATCAAGAGAGAAGTAGGACCATTTTCTCATAGACTTCTATACAACCAGAGAGGAGTCGCCCCCTGGTGGCCAGCAGAGAGAATGCATAGAATTATTACATTTCCACATTGGCTTCACTCTTCAGAACCGGCAGTCGCTGCCTGATATCAACACATGGCTCCAAATTGTTGATGATTTTGAGGGGCAGATGAAACAGATTCACAGTCCCAAAGGTACTTAAAATGCCGATGCCTCACAGACCAGAACAACCGCCTTCGGTTTCACCATCTGTCCGTGTGAACAGTTGGCCTCCTCCAGGAGACGGCAGATAGATTGAGATGAACATCATTCTGCTTTAACAGCAAAACGAATGATTCCAGGGAGATGAGAAACGGAGGAAGAGCAAAGTTAGTTTTTCCAGAGATCAGATTTTAAAAGGGGCGGGGCTAGACGAATGAATACACTCCGGGGAGAACGTGAGGATGGAATATGTGGACATGAGGCAGCAGAAGGGAAGAAGACGTGGTGGAGTCTAAAAGCATTTCAGCGATGCCTTCCTTTGGTTCCCTCGCTCAACGAACCGGCGGGAAGTGACAGCAGGATGAGAGCTGAGAAATGGAGGGAGCGAGCGAGCCGTAATGGAGGCCATTTGTATGGCGTCATTTCAGTGCCAAAATCCGCGAGCATAAAAACCATATTCAGCGCGCATAAAGACCACTCTCTGCGCGCTCGCGGTCACTCTCTGCGCGCTCGCAGTCACTCTCTGCGCGCTCGCCGTCACTCTCTGCGCGCTCGCCGTCACTCTCTGCGCGCTCGCGGTCACTCTCTGCGCGCTCGCGGTCACTCTCTGCGCGCTCGCCGTCACTCTGCGCGCTCGCCGTCACTCTCTGCGCGCTCGCGGTCTCTGTGCTCACGCTCGCTGTCACTCTCTGTGCCTTCTACGCGCTCGACTTTGCTGAGTTTTGGCACTCTGGGGGCGGGCATTGAATAGACGGCCCCGCAACCCCCCCTCCTTTCTGATTGGTCACTTTAAACGCCTACTACTGTCTCCAGGTCAGAGCCAACCCGAGGCAGAGTAGGGCGGGTCATCATTGCAATTGGCGGCAGCATTTGATGGCGGAATTGAGATGAGAGATTGCGGATCTCCATCACAATTACTCGCAAGCTGTTCAATAAATTCATAATTTAAATATCTGTTTGTTCCTCAACTTACCTCTTGTTTTTCTGACATCTCATCCGCAATCCCATCAAATGCTGCCGCCAACTGCAATGATGACCCGCCCTACTCTGCCTCGGATTGGCTCTGACCTGGAGACAGTAGTAGGCGTTTAAAGTGACCAATCAGAAAGGAGGGGGGGTTGCGGGGCCGTCTATTCAATGCCCGCCCCCAGAGTGCCAAAACTCAGCAAAGTCGAGCGCGTAGAAGGCACAGAAAGTGACAGCGAGCGTGTGCACAGAGACCGCGAGCGCGCAGAGAGTGATGCCGAGCGCGCAGAGAGTGATGGCGAGCGCGCAGAGAGTGACGGCGAGCGCGCAGAGAGTGATGCCGAGCGCGCAGAGAGTGACGGCGAGCGCGCAGAGAGTGGTCTTTATGCGCGCTGAATATGGTTTTTATGCTCGCGGATTTTGGCACTGAAATGACGCCATACATTTGGAGCCGTTCATATTCCACTCCATCATCTCAAATGGACACGCGCTGCTGATGAAGAGGTCTGAGATGATGTAGAACATGCCTGACATTTTTATAAACTAGCTGTGAGTTCTGATATTCCATAAAATCCTGGTGCGCAGGTTGGGAGTGGTCAGAGCACATTCCATGTACGGTTCAAATCCCGGCCGGAGGTCCTTTGCTGCATGTCACAACCCCCTCCCTCTCCTGTTTATTCTGTCCACTGCTAATAAACGGCGTCTAAAAAAAAAAAAAAATTCCATATAATCCTATTTTGGGATTTCCTGACTCCACTGCTGTCCACAGAGACCTTCAGAGAAAGGTGACCTGTTGTCTTTGTGAGAGGACGGTGAAAGCATGCCATCAGCATTCACGTCTGGGTTACGAAGTGAAGGATGAGTCATGAGTTCTTATTTAGAAAAATAAAAGGGATTCTCGGCCTCTCGTATCTCTTTCATCCGTAATATCTGGGGGAACCGAGATAATCACTCATGTCCTGTTTACATAATCATGCTTACTTATTATAATTGCCTCACACAGTTTCATCTCAGCTCTCGGACATTTAACCCTTTCTGGTTGTTTCTGGGGTTTTTTGTTCATTTGTCTTTCTTGCACTGTGGGAAGGAAACAGGTGATTTGATTTGTGTTTTCCCTGCCAGCGGTGAGTCTAACGAAGCGCCCGGCTCTGAATGAAGACCTGCTACGTTGGAGAGTGTGTGTGTTTATAGACTCCTTTCCCATTAGTAAATATGATGATGTATTCTCTCGGAGGAGCGTAGATGGAGCAGAATCATTTTCTGGACATTTACATTAAGGGCATTTAACAGATGCTTTTATCCAAAGCGACTTACAATAAGTACATTTGTCGATTTTTCTTTTGTTATGTTTGTCAGAAATGTCACAGAGGTTGTTAATACTTTGTTTTGTTCCTGTTTCTGGGTTCTAGTCGCTCTGCCAGACTATGAGCTGTGCCCAAAAGGACTTTGTTTAAGCACAAGAATGTTTAATTATTATTATCCAGCTAGGTTTAGCTGCTACTTAACACTACAACTCCCAGTCCTGTAAATACAAAAGGTGATGCCTTTTGTATTCCTTTGCTGCTCTCTTTTATTAATGAATATGCTCCTTAAAAAGGGAGAGAGGAAGTCTGATAGTGAAGTCGGTGTCTAGTTGGAAACACATCTACTGTGGTTTGGAAACTTAAGGGATCTCTCTCTCCAACACTGTGTATTTCACAAGGGTGTTCAATGATAAGTGTGTGTGTGTGTGTGTGTGTGTGTGTGTGTGTGTGGGGGGGGGGGGGGGGGCGTCCCGTTCGCCTCGGGAGAAATCTCCACCGTTCTGCTTCCAATCCCGTCTTCCTGTCCTGTCTGACAGCTCCAGTTATAGGATTCTCCTCATCCTTCACTTGTCCACGCTCATTCATTCACGCCCTCCCTTCTTGTACAATATCTCCTTCACTCTCCTCAATAATCTGTCCTCGCTCTCTGTTTGGACTGTGTGTGTGTGTGTGTGTGTGTGTGTGTGTGTGTGTGTGTGTGTAGGCTGTAAGTCCCATTTGTATGACAGTGAGGCTTAAATTGTCAAAGACTTCCTCCCCAATGATCAGCCCCGTTTCCAGCTACAGGCTGACAGTCACTTTATGACTTCCCTCACTCGCCCCTCTCAGATTGATGGGGTGAACGAGGGTTTGCTCTTTCTTCTGCCTCTCTCTCTCTCTCTCTGTCTCTCTCTCTGTCTCATCATTCAGTTCATCCTCTCAGACATACTGTTAATCCCGTCAAACGCTATATAACAAGTAGATGTCGTCACCATGATGTCACCTATTGGTTTATGGACAGCGGTTTTGAAGCCTCAAGTTCGGCATTTATGGCCGTAACCATCCGGGGGTTTTGTGCAGCTCAGTATCATGTGGATGCTGAAAGGAACATTTAAAGGCAACCAAACTTTCATGAACTCAAAAGATACAGTTGAAGGGTTACATTTGTAAGATGATTCGTCGTAATGACGTGTCAATCATAATGTAGCCCCGCCCCTAAAGCATCCCCTGCTTTCTGGTCTGTTCGACTCTAAATGGACCTGTCAATCAGCAGGTAAGCCCCGCCCCCTAAAGCATCCCCTGACAGAAGTAGGACCATTTTCTCATAGACTTCTATACAACCAGAGAGGAGTCGCCCCCTGGTGGCCATGAGCAAAAATGCAGCTTTAAGGCACTTTAGTATTGGCTGCTGAGATGAGACCGTACAGTAGAAGGGGAAGTGGGCACTGACATAAATAATGAGACCGGCAGACTGAAACAGTATGATCTGAAGGTGCAGTGTAAACCTGTCTGCTTTGAACAGATACTCAAACTCCCAAATGTAAATCTTTGAATCGAAGCCAGCTGCTGTTGTTTGAGAGTTTGATAAAGCTGGTTCTGGCTCCAGAGGGGGGCGGGATCGATTGGGGTTGAAGTCTGAAGAAAGTAGGCAAGGTTAAGTTAGCCGCGACTAGCATAATACACCGAGGTCTTTGAATTAACTGTTGCATTCTGGGTAATGACAAGCAAACCGTATAAACAGAGACAATGTGTCTGGTCCTGCTGCATGGGTTTTGCGGGGCTCACTGCTAAATCTGTGCATCGTCGGTGGTCTTGTTTTCTCAGCTCACCACCATGAATTATGAACCCACTGCAAATTCATTCAAAAATGACATCATGAGCCAAGAATGTATATGTTTGCAACATCAAGCAAAGTAAAGCGAAATACGCTGGATTAAGCTCAAGTTTCAAGTCAGGAACACGAAGGGAGAACAGGTGTCATAACAAGAAACCCCATCAGCCATCATACAGGCCTTCTATTATTACTATGCTACTCTGCTTTATTATAATCATCATTCATTAATATCCACTGCTGCCATTATCACAGTAATCATTTTCTTCTATTCTGTTCTGCATTATTGCTCTCATTACATGCATCATTGCCATCATATGGATTGACTTTGTTAATGTTTTGTTCATATATTGCACTTATGTCCCCCAACGAGGGATCCCTACGTTGAATATGTATAGAAAGATATAAATAAGCTATTGTTAATCCAGGAAATCTACAACAACATCTGTTTGGAGATGAATTTCCACATAATTCCGTCCAAACAAACACATTAGACTGGTGTGGGCTGCTTCAGGGCTGACAGGGTGTAATCCAGTGGTTTTCCATTTGTTAAAGTAAAGAAAAGACTTGAACAAACAATGAAAATGTTTAGAAGGAAATTCAGAACTTCGGGAAATTAAACCACTTATACAAAGCCGAGTCTAAAAGTGCACCGCCAAGAATTCATTTCCTCCCGTCATTTATCAAAAATGAAAAGCACATTATTTTAATCTTAAAATATAGAGATATCCCTTTGGAGCCGCTGAGATACTGAAACGGGTGAGGAGGAGGTGAAGAAGCAGAAGGCTGGTTATGACTGGGAACATGAGAGTCG
Source organism: Chelidonichthys spinosus (assembly GCA_029853015.1). NCBI lineage: Eukaryota > Metazoa > Chordata > Actinopteri > Perciformes > Triglidae > Chelidonichthys > Chelidonichthys spinosus. The sequence goes on along the minus strand of CM056829.1, from coordinate 1,004,582 downwards.
AACTCACAACCTCAACGAGACATCTGGAGTCTTGGAGCGGCATGTTTTTGCGTTTTCATCACTAAACAGGAATACACCACATGGAAATAACAGGCTTTTAGAGTCACTAAGGCAGTAAGAGAACAGAAGGTATTTACACCAATGAGACGACCGACAAAGACCAACTGTAGAAGTACTAGTTGTTCTATATGTTGAGAGTGATTATCGTGTTACACTATCAGGAGGATTCAGAATGTGACATTTAGGTGGTTGTTTCTATCAGCTGTGGTCCCACCAGTATTACTACCACCGGAGTATTTCCATTGGATGCTCACCTGTATGTCTACTAGTACTTCAGTAGTAGTCAAATGTACTTTTAACTGTACATATATTTCAGAGAGATCGTGAAAATGTGCAGCATCACTTTAATATATCATATGTCATGTGCAAATTTACCTTTTATTACTTTTTCATTGTTATTTTTCTATTTCCGTTTACTTATTTTGCTAATCTATTACTTTTATAGTATAGTATTAGGAGTATTACATCTTATACTACTACTACTTCTAATTTACTTTTTCAATATTAGTGACATATAGACTGGCGTCCTGTCCAGGTGTACCCTGCCTTCGCCCAATGACAGCTGGGATCGGCTCCAGCCCCCCCGCCACCCTGAATACAGGATAAGCGGTAGACGATGGATGGATGGAATATTAGTGACATATTTGACTGAATTTATTTACTCTTTTTACTACATATTTTTCTTATTCTTTCGTTGTGATTTTTGATTTTCCCTCTGGATTAAAAAAAAGTTCTATCTTGTTTATCTTATGTTTTCTCATAGTTTTGTAGATTAATGATTCTACAGTATCAATAGCAGTGGCAGAGGGATGCAGGACTTTTAATTTAGTGTGGTATCGCTACTTTACTTCATGGAATGATGCTGTGAACACTCTTCTCTCATTACCCGGCAGTGCACAAGGTCATTAACTCCCAGCAGCCTCTGGAGAACCTGTGGGCTTCATTAAAGTGTCTTACATTATCTTTGCTATAAATGTAAGCAATGCACACATATTGCCTGTATTCATTTCTCATGTATGCTCACATTTTCCATTTATTATTCGTTTTAATTAAAACTTCAAGTCTCCACTTTCATTTCATGATGCACCAGTGTATTTCTGTATTTCTTGCATATGTCGCCTGCATTCTTCCTAATAGTGACGTAATATGTGCATCCTTCATGCATGTGAGTGAGTGTGTGTCATCTGACATGTTGAAGCTGCGCTCGGGCTTCATGGAGCACAGTCACATGACCCCGACGTCTGAGGGAACATTCAAGGGAAACGTTCAAACACATCGTAGCGAGACAACAAGAGTCTCTGTGATAGCCGTACGTATGAAACCCCACAATAAAGTGAAACCCTGTGATAGTCGTACGTATGAAACCCCACGTTAAAGTGAAACCCTGTGATAGTCGTACGTACGAAACCCCACGTTAAAGTGAAACCCTGTGATAGTCGTACGTATGAAACCCCACGTTAAAGTGAAACCCTGTGATAGTCGTACGTATGAAACCCCACGTTAAAGTGAAACCCTGTGATAGTCATACGTACGAAACCCCACGTTAAAGTGAAACCCTGTGATAGTCGTACGTATGAAACCCCACGTTAAAGTGAAACCCTGTGATAGTCGTACGTATGAAACCCCACGTTAAAGTGAAACCCTGTGATAGTCGTACGTATGAAACCCCACGTTAAAGTGAAACCCTGTGATAGTCGTACGTATGAAACCCCACGTTAAAGTCAAACCCTGTGATAGCTGTACGTATGAAACCCCACGTTAAAGTCAAACCCTGTGATAGTCGTACGTATGAAACCCCACGTTAAAGTGAAACCCTGTGATAGTCGTACGTACGAAACCCCACGTTAAAGTCAAACCCTGTGATAGTCGTACGTATGAAACCCCACGTTAAAGTCAAACCCTGTGATAGTCGTACGTATGAAACCCCGCGTTAAAGTGAAACCCTGTGATAGTCGTACGTATGAAACCCCGCGTTAAAGTGAAACCCTGTGATAGTCGTACGTATGAAACCCCGCGTTAAAGTGAAACCCTGTGATAGTCGTACGTATGAAACCCCACGTTAAAGTGAAACCCTGTGATAGTCGTACGTATGAAACCCCACGTTAAAGTGAAACCCTGTGATAGTCGTACGTATGAAACCCCACGTTAAAGTGAAACCCTGTGATAGTCGTACGTATGAAACCCCACGTTAAAGTGAAACCCTGTGATAGTCGTACGTATGAAACCCCACGTTGGAGTCAAACCCTGTGATAGTCGTACGTATGAAACCCCACGTTAAAGTGAAACCCTGTGATAGTCGTACGTATGAAACCCCACGTTAAAGTGAAACCCTGTGATAGTCGTACGTATGAAACCCCACGTTAAAGTGAAACCCTGTGATAGTCGTACGTACGAAACCCCACGTTAAAGTGAAATCCTGTGATAGTCGTACGTACGAAACCCCACGTTAAAGTCAAACCCTGTGATAGTCGTACGTACGAAACCCCACGTTAAAGTCAAACCCTGTGATAGTCGTACGTACGAAACCCCACGTTAAAGTCAAACCCTGTGATAGTCGTACGTACGAAACCCCACGTTAAAGTCAAACCCTGTGATAGTCGTACGTATGAAACCCCACGTTAAAGTGAAACCCTGTGATAGTCGTACGTATGAAACCCCACGTTAAAGTCAAACCCTGTGATAGTCGTACGTATGAAACCCCACGTTAAAGTGAAACCCTGTGATAGTCGTACGTATGAAACCCCACGTTAAAGTGAAACCCTGTGATAGTCGTACGTATGAAACCCCACGTTAAAGTGAAACCCTGTGATAGTCGTACGTATGAAACCCCACGTTAAAGTGAAACCCTGTGATAGTCGTACGTATGAAACCCCACGTTAAAGTGAAACCTTGTGATAGTCGTACGTACGAAACCCCACGTTAAAGTGAAACCCTGTGATAGTCGTACGTACGAAACCCCACGTTAAAGTGAAACCCTGTGATAGCCGTACGTACGAAACCCCACGTTAAATTGAAACCCTGTGATAGCCGTACGTACGAAACCCCACGTTAAAGTGAAACCCTGTGATAGCCGTACGTACGAAACCCCACGTTAAAGTGAAACCCTGTGATAGCCGTACGTACGAAACCCCACGTTAAAGTCAAACCCTGTGATAGTCGTACGTAAGAAACCCCACGTTAAAGTCAAACCCTGTGATAGTCGTACGTATGAAACCCCACGTTAAAGTCAAACCCTGTGATAGTCGTACGTATGAAACCCCACGTTAAAGTCAAACCCTGTGATAGTCGTACGTATGAAACCCCACGTTAAAGTCAAACCCTGTGATAGTCGTACGTATGAAACCCCACGTTAAAGTGAAACCCTGTGATAGTCGTACGTATGAAACCCCACGTTAAAGTGAAACCCTGTGATAGTCGTACGTATGAAACCCCACGTTAAAGTGAAACCCTGTGATAGTCGTACGTATGAAACCCCACGTTAAATTGAAACCTTGTGATAGCCGTACGTATGAAACCCCACGTTAAATTGAAACCCTGTGATAGCCGTACGTACGAAACCCCACGTTAAAGTGAAACCCTGTGATAGTCGTACGTACGAAACCCCACGTTAAAGTGAAACCCTGTGATAGTCGTACGTAAGAAACCCCACGTTAAAGTCAAACCCTGTGATAGTCGTACGTAAGAAACCCCACGTTAAAGTCAAACCCTGTGATAGTCGTACGTATGAAACCCCACGTTAAAGTCAAACCCTGTGATAGTCGTACGTATGAAACCCCACGTTAAAGTGAAACCCTGTGATAGTCGTACGTATGAAACCCCACGTTAAAGTGAAACCCTGTGATAGTCGCACGTATGAAACCCCACGTTAAAGTGAAACCCTGTGATAGTCGTACGTACGAAACCCCACGTTAAAGTGAAACCATCCCCTCACCTCTGCTTCTCTTTGAAAATAATCTGCTGCATTTATGCTAATAGGGGCTTTGGCCACAGGCAGCGCTTCTCTTGACTTCGGGTGACTTATCGCGTCGCTTTCCTTCCCTGTGAAGTCAATAGAAAGGGCTATGAATACATTTTCACATTATCTCCAACACAAAATATCCTTTAAAAATAGATTACCTCAGCGACTTGCCTCGGCATAAATAAATACAGTCCTGGCAGCCGGTAATGCTGCGTATGGAAATGACTGGGGAGGTATCACTGCGTAAAGCTTCCACATTATTAAAAAAAGAAGGCAGAGACATGGTAAATACCTTTTTTTATGTCACCTCTTAGAGAAATCTCAGTGACAGAGCTGAGCATTTGCTCAAGTTATAGTTAGAGATATTTATCATTGAAGGAGAAAAAGCATGCAATAACACACATCCTTATTCAAATCAGAACTAACTATAAAAGTGCAGATCTCTACCAGGTGACGGCTGCTGTAATGTTGGAATGAATGAATACAGACCAAGACTGTTCAGTATGGGATCATCATTTACAAGGTAGACACAAATATGAAGCTGATGGGTCCATTAGCATGCAAGATTATCTGTGGACAGACAGACAGACAGACACATGCACACACACACACACAACCAAACACATGATCCCCTCCATGCTAACTCCTGGCCCATATAATGAAGTTAACCCCGTGTTCTCTCCCTCTTCTGTTTGTGTTGATGTTCGGTCCAGATGGGAAATGCCTCTGAAACTTTTCTGCTCGTGTCCAGAATATCGAAAGACAATGACTTCCTCATGGGAACGATCTACACCATCTTTGGTAAAGTGGTTTCCACCCTTCATAGTGCGTATGTGTGTTCAGGTCCGAGCAGCCAGACCTCCTCACCCTGCTTCTCTGTCTCCCAGGGGTGCTGTCGGTGCTGGGGAACGGGATCCTGCTGTACGTGGCCTACAGGAAGAAGTCCTCCCTGAAGCCGGCGGAGTTCTTCGTGGTCAACCTGGCCATCAGCGACCTGGGCATGACCATGACCCTGTTCCCTCTGGCCATCCCCTCAGCCTTCGCCCACATGTGAGTGGCCCTCCTCATTCCCGCCACTCTCTGTCGGATAAACCACCCATCCATAAATACAGCTATATATAAACTCAATTCCCAACTCGGTGATATACAAGCACTATTTGAAGATATCATTGAAAACTATTCATGCTCGGTTTTATTATTATTACATGCTATTTGATGTATTTTTACAAGCGATGATGATATTTGATGAGCCGCGGCGCTCCACAGCTGATGACAGCCAACCATGACTTTAATTCTTTCACGACCCAGAGGTGTTTCTGGGAAAGTTCTGGCTCACAAACACAAACAACAAACAACACCGCTGGTTTGAGTGTTTATGCTAAAGTGGATCTATACAGAAGTGGAGAGCGATCATTAAACTTATGATTCCTCCCAGCCACCGTGATCACATTCTCCCATCAAGTTTGTATAAATCAGGCGGTGACTTCCCATTCTGAAAAAGTGAAGCCGACAATGAGGTGCCTTAAACATCTTCTTCATTCTCTCTGGCCATCAGGGGGCGACTCCTCTCGACTCCAAAATGTCCTCAACCAACAAGTGACGTCACAATAATTATTCCAATTCTTATCAGCAGTCTCTTAGTAGCTTTATATGTTTTCTTTCCACTAATCTAAATGTTTCTCCCTTTAATGCCCCAGCATTACCAGCTGTGATCCGTGGGCTTTCTTCCCCCTGCGCTTTGCCTCCCAGGCTTCATACGGGCGGCCGACCTTACAGGTTGTTAAAAGAGCACTTCCACCTTCTGTTAGAGGAATAATGATACGTTTAATATTCTCCCAACAAGACACGATTGACTGAACTTCAATGAAAGAGGACAGCAAAGGACGCCGCTCTTCCCAGTAAAGATGCAAATAAAACGTCTCCATTCAGCTCTCTGTCGAGGGCACTTATTAGGATTATAATTAGGATTAATAACAATAACAAGACAGGAGGCAGAATGTTTTAGGATTGTCTGTCTGGTTCATTCTTCTAATCTGATCAATATCTCTGAAACGCCTTCAGAGGATTTCTTAACATTTGGCACAAACGTCTACTTGGACTCAGACATTTGGTGGTCAAAGGTCACTGTGACATCATGTCTCTCCCATCCTCGTGAACGTGATGTCTCAGCAATGACTCAAGCAAATTCTTTCAAAATTGGCACAAATGTTCACTCAAGGTTGAACCCGTCGGCTCACAAAAACAGATGATGGACATAACTCAATAATCAGTTTACTAATTAAGGAATACAATTATGTAGTGATAGTAGTGCTTATTTAACTTCACTGTGTCTCCTGATAACAGAGTTAATAAAGAGGATGACATCTGAACATTTTAAGAAATAAGGCTCCCTCAGATCCCCCGAGTCTTCAGGGCTCGTAGCTGTCATACGTGCGATGATGCCCAGCCGGCTGCAGCTGTATATGAATGAAGGATAATGTGTTCCATCGACCGATGTAATTCACCAGAAGGATTGATCAGTAACCAAGGTTCTCTGTCCATCCAGGTGGCTGTTTAATAAGACGACATGTACCTACTACGCCTTCTGTGGCGTTTTGTTCGGCCTGTGCAGCCTGACCAACCTCACGGTTCTCTCCTGCGTCTGCTGGCTGAAGGTCTGCTGCCCAAACTACGGTAAGACAACCAGCCATTCATGCTTTCATGCATCACTCTAAGTGGTTCATCTAGAAGACTGATCCAATTAAAAAAATATTTGCTCCTCTCTCCCCTGAAGCCAAAAACCTTGACTCAGAAGAGAGAAATAATAAGAGACGTGAGGCAGCGCCTGGAGTGCTTGTTACAAGTAAAAGTGGCCATGCTGCAATAATGTTAATGTTCAAGGCCGTGCCTTAACCTCTTTAAACAGCCAGGTATGTAAATGTGGAGATGTTTACAGAGGCTTTTAATGTAATCCTGTTCCCTTTCATGTATTCACCCTGCAGGCTCTTACATTAGAAAAACTCACAAACCGTCCAATTACCTGCCAGGCTCCACGTTTGTCATCAACTAGAGAAGAATGATTAAAACCAATGTCCGTTTGAGCCAAGAACAGCCTCTGAAGAGGTGGACTGAGTTTAATGATCTTCATGGTCTAAAGACAAGGGAGAGGCTCGAGTGCACTGACGATCATCTGGGCACAAAGGGGTCGTATATCGGCTCTTTATTTATCGTTGCTGTGTTTTGGACGTAACATGAATTAAACCAGAAGATCGGTCAACTCCAATTCTTTTTAAAAGTCAGATCCAGTCACATCAGGCAGATTCTGCAAATTGGAGAAACTGTTTTTCTGCAGTAAAAAGTGAAATCCGATTTCAATATCACCGAGTTCTGATGTTCAAGGCCATAACTGACGGTCAGGATGCTTTGATGCTGTGTAACACTGAGATTTCTCTCTCTCGACATCTCTTGCCTCTTGAATCCATCAAGCTGAGCGTTTTCATCGGACATCCGTCCTCGGCTCAGAGAGGTTCATGCTGCAGCTGCTCGGCTCTAAATCCACGACTCGGAGAGGAGCAGTGATTTACTTCCTGTAATGCATGTGATTTGCAGTATATTGATTAAGCTTGATGGCCCGTACTCTGCTTACTTATGGCCACATTGGAACTGTAATGGAGGTCCGAGGCAGTTCAGCTTTCAGGCAGCTTTCACATTAACGTCCGTGTGAACTTCTTTCCCTCCAGTTGCTAACTCCTCGAGCAGCGCGCCCCTTATGAGCACAATACATCTATTTGATTTATTCACATGAATGATCTCTTAAAGCAGTTGATTTACGGTCCATATCCCCTATTTTTTTAAATAAAAGATTAGAAAAATACATTATTAAACGTTTCTTGCAGAAATTCCCATTAGCTATATCAATTTTTGGATATCTTTTTCTCCCCCTTTGCCTTAATACTCATCAATCACTCCTAATGCACATATTAAACCATCATTTCTTGTTAAAATGTCATCATATGTCGCAGCACCACTTACCCAGAATTCATGAGCTGTAATGGATTCACAAACAGGAAATATGCAACACGTACAAATTAGTTTGATTGCCACAAGCTGCAGATGATTAGGGTTCCAGTCAGAAACACCATCATCACCATCATCATCATCCTCATCATCACCATCACCATCATCATCATTGCAGCACAGATTCTTCGCTCCAGGAATCTGGATCCTGGAAAGCGTTTCTATGCTTCAGTCAGCATCGACACCGCATGGCGACACACAAACTGTATCTGGGACTCGTAACGCCTGAACAAAGAATAACGACCGTAACAGAACAAGAGAAGATGGCATATCTGGTACTGGAATAAATTAGCAGGACTAGTAAGACTATGATGCACCTGTCGGACTCAATTAAAGATGAATCCGAATCAGCGTCCAGGTATGAGTACCAGTCACAACACACAGATAACAGAGACGCAGCTCAAAGGCAGCCGTCCACCGTCAACATATGCATTTTCATTTCCTCTACTAGCGTGAGCATTGTCTGGCGATATTAAAATGAAATGTGAAAAGCCATTTGTGTTTGACAATACTTAAATGTTAGTTCGAATGTGGAGGGAAACAAGTGCCCGATTGCATTTCAATACTTTCCATCACAAAATGAAAAGGAAAAATGTGAAACGCATTTACCTTTCCAACGTTAAGGAGCCCGTCGGTCGCTGTGGGACGGCGGGATGACGTGAGCAGGTTTCACCAGCACCGCTCTTCTGTGTTGTATTGATGTTTTATTGAATCTTGATTACAGTTTTGACACAAATAATACAAATGTAAGTGGGAAATGGAAAAAGCAAAACCATTTTCATGTTGATGGAATGCTTCCATGTTGACAGCAGCATGTAGCAGAAAATATTGGCCGCATGGACGAGAAATCAAACGCAGCTGGAGATCTAATAGATCTGATTGAGTAGTGGTCGGGATCAGAGTCATCACCTCTAGGTGTTACACCAGATTCTGTGACCCATCAGATTCTGTGACCCTCAGATTCTGTGACCCATCAGATTCTTTGACCCATCAGATTCTGTGACCATCAGATTCTGTGACCCATCAGATTCTTTGACCCATCAGATTCTGTGACCCTCAGATTCTGTGACCCATCAGATTCTGTGACCCATCAGATTCTTTGACCCATCAGATTCTGTGACCCTCAGATTCTGTGACCCATCAGATTCTTTGACCCATCAGATTGTTTGACCCTCAGATTCTGTGACCCATCAGATTCTGTGACCATCAGATTCTTTGACCCTCAGATTCTGTGACCCATCAGATTGTTTGACCCTCAGATTCTGTGACCATCAGATTCTGTGACCCTCAGATTCTTTGACCCATCAGATTGTTTGACCCTCAGATTCTGTGACCCATCAGATTCTGTGACCCATCAGATTCTTTGACCCATCAGATTCTGTTCATTTGGATCATTTTGGATCACCTTTCTGTGGATCTTTTTGGGTACTCTTCTGGAATATGATTTGTATTCCTTCTGTGTAGAATAGAGGATTATTTCTGTGAACCTCTAACCCTTTTTCTAACTGTGTGGATTTGTGAGTCCGATCCACCAGCTTTGCAACGGCCACTGATGGCTCACAGAATTTGGTGGAACACTGTGAAACGGAGGATTGTGAGGTCCATGTTGAGAACGAGAAGCTGCCCCAAGCGACGGCGTTCAAGTATCTCGGCAGATGGAGGGTGAACCGCGATGTCAGCAGTGATACGATGAAGAGGACCGTTGTGAGCGAAGCCAGAAGGCAACGCTCCTGATTTACCACATCCAACTAGACTCTGACCCTCACCTTATTGCTCATGAGCTTTGTAATGACCAAAGAGTGAGATCAGGGTTCATCCAGGCATCTTTGACCACATGCAACTTCACAGGGCTTTGAAAAAAGTAGTGCACCAGGCAGCAGCCTCCGAGCTGAACCAGAGGTCTGATCCAGACTCCGCTATGTTCAACGATCGCTGCTAATAGAAACAGTACAATAGAAGTCAAGGCTGTGTTTGTGCAGAGCTTGTCTGGGGAACACGGTCTTTAATACAGAGCATGAAAGCCCAAGAGATTACAAGCCTCACAAATAAAAGTGTTTGATATGCAGATGAGCAGAAATAATTATTCCTTTGTGAGATTCCCTTCAAGGAACCTCGAACTAAGGTTCACAGATTCCAGACCTAAGACACGCTGCCCTCGTGTCTCTAAAGTAACGTGGACACACCTGCGAGAAACTGGGATGAATTTACATTATTCGCTGTATTTGTTTTAGCTTTTATTTTGTCATTATGATTAAGATCGCTTTTACAAGAGAGACAACACGAAAGCGAGGACCTGAAAGTGGTCTTGGTCAAATTTAAGACAATGTCTCTTTCCAGAACTCATAACGCGGTTAATGAAGAAAATCCAGACCTTGTGGTGAGTGGTAGTGTGAGCTTGTGGGAAGTATTTTTACTCAGACTACACCCGTCAACCATAAGAAGGACGAATCATGGATGAGAGGCTCAAGTCTGTACTTTATGCGTTCAAATATACACATGAAATGAGCCGAGTTCAACAGAGCTTTATGAAAGAATAACACGACTTCTTGGAGGTCCAACTAACCGTGTGATTCAGAGAACAATGGTTTGTCCGAAATGATGCTGCACGACAAGAGAGAACATCTCCATGGTCAAGGACATGAAGGTTGACTGCACACGAACACGGCCTTTGTTTCTGTACAAGTTTAACCTTTGAGTCAAATGTTCTCCCTCAAATGTAGTATTATTTAAAAAACAGCACGATGACAGCCAAAAACACTGATGGCAACAGACATAAACCGAGATGACTACGGCCAAAACGTGAGATGAACTTCCTTCCATTGGAAGAACATTCAGTTACTGTTGACAAAACCAAATGACCTTGAAGCGAACACTGAATTATATTTGTTAAATATCAAACCTTGAACACAAAGCAAGCACAAACAGCAGATAATAAATAAAGCATGAACTTTAAATTACATGATACAACTGCAAAACTGCAAGATGTGTACATCCACTCGGTTCTAGTTTGGAGGTTAATGGTTCCATGGAGGGCTTAACACGGCATAACACCAAAAATGGTATGGACAGTAATAACCAGGATAATATTTATGGACTGCTGACTCGAGGTTGGGTTTCCATGTGTGGAGGTTATCCCATTAAAACCAACACGGGCAACTGTATCAGCTGTCAAAGGAAAATAAACTATGGCATAGTTAAATAGAAGATATATATATATATATATGTAAATTTTGTGACTCGCTGAAATCCGAATTAGAATCTCTCTCGTTTTTGGAAATATGAAATAGCTTCTGTAAGAAGAAAAACTGACTCTAAAAAGAGATCCTACTGGGATTATGATTCAAAAGCAAGTCTACGCATAAATGATCATAGAACTGATGAGACAGCAAACGAAGATTTCTATTCCGACTTAATAAACAGCACTGGCTTTCTAAGCAGCTCCCTGGATCTTCCCATGTGGTCCGTCTGAATATTACAGCTACAAAACGGGAAGATCAAAACAGGAGAGAGGCGTGAAATCTGTAAATCTACCGGTCTGGTTTCTCTGCTGATGAGCAGCCTGAAGTATTCGTGCACGGATCAGACGTTTCTACATTCTGATGGTAAACACATGCAGGAGAACAGGAAACGTTACATTTTGGAGGACAAATGAGCACAGAAAACAGTTCAAAACTTCCTCAAAGCATTCACTGAATCAGATTTAATGGGATGATGGCAAATCATATTTACAGTGTGATGGAAAAGTGTGCTCCTGAATGTTTGTAATTCAATGAAATGGACATTAATTTAATAAAAACATGTTCCCCTTACTATTAAAAGGTATATTTGTTCCCTTTTGATCAACTATTTCTACGTTTACCCTTTGCAGTCCTACATGACTAGTGCAGGAATAATGCCAATAACAAGTTTCTTCCAAATCTTATGGGACTTATAGAGTATAAAGTTTAGAAAAATAAACATATTTTTGACTACTTAGTTCATCCCTGGCCTTATTTGACTTTTACATAAAAACACTATGATGAATAGTGAGTTCACTGCAGTGGGGTAGATCTGTTTTGTATTTGGGTGAACAGGGAGCGCTGGTATCTCATCATCAAATACGCTGGGTTGAAGTATCAGGGGATAAAAGGTGCGTTGCATCCCTATTTAACATGTAAGAGCACATGTTGGAAGGCTTTTCTTTTAAATTGAGTTCAGTCATCCGTGATAGAGGAGCTGCGGTTGGATCCCTTATGTGCTCCTGCGATAGCTGGACGGTTTGATAGTGGTAGGATGCTTCAGAACAGATAAAAGCCGTCTGTAATGGCGAACCCTCCCGAGCGTCACACAGTTCAGCGAGAGCCAGAGGGCTTCATCAACAAACCCTCGGCTTCGCCGTGAAGGGTGAGCGGGCCGACATCCAGCTGGAGAGGCTGCGTGGTATCACAGATAAGGCTGCCTGTGTTCTCCTCCACTGGAGGGGCCCCTCCTCTAAATCAATTACAGTAAACAGCTCTGTTGCCCCCGGACCCTGGTATTCTCACTGTGGCACTGAGTGTATCGACGGAGTGGATCACGCTGCGATAATCAGCAACGTGTCCTGAATGCAGCATGGCTCAATGCAATCTTTATGAGGCTGCAGAACCTTCTCCTTTGTCGTCATCTGTTTAAACGTTACTCACGCAAAGAGAAGCCTCTAGTGCACCACCTAGTGGACTGAAGAAGCGTGTCTTTTGTTAACAAAAGGTTTGCGATTCCAAAATGTTGGAAAGGATGAAATTAATTAGATTTTTATCCGTGTTTCCTGTAAAACATTCTGATCCTTCCGAGAGAAATGTCCGATCAAGTTCTTCATCATATTGTTCCAATACTTCCTCTTCCTCCTCCCTAACTCTTCCTCCCGTCCTCCTCTTCCTCCTCCTCCTCCCATCCTCCTCCCTAACTCCTGCTCCCGTTCTCCTCCTCCCATCCTCTCTTCCTCCTCTCCTCCTCTCCTCCTTCTCCCATCCTCCTCTTCCTCCTCCTCCTCCTGTCCTCCTCCCATCCTCCCGATCTCTCTCTCCTCCTGTCCTCCTCCTCCTCCTTGTCCCTCCTCCTCCTCTTCTACCTCTCCGTCCTCCTCTTCCTCCTCCTCCTGTCCTCCTCCCATCCTCCTCCTCTCCTCCTCCTCCTGTCCTCCTCCCATCCTCCTCTTCCTCCTCCTCCTCTTTCCTCCTCCTCCTCCTCCTCTGTCCTCCTCCCACCGTCCTCTCCCATCCTCCCTCTCCTCCCCCTGCCTCCTCCATCCTCCTCTTCTCCTGCTCTCCGTCCTTCTTCTCCTTCCTCCTCCTCCTGTCCTCCTCCCATCCTCCTCTTCCTCCTCCTCCCGTCCTCCTCTTCCTCCTCCTCCCATCCTCCTCTTCCTCCTGCTCCCGTCCTCCTCTTCCTCCTCCTCCTGTCCTCCTCCCATCCTCCTCTTCCTCCTCCTCCCATCCTCTTCCTCCTCCTCCCGTCCTCCTCTTCCTCCTCTTCCTCCTCTTCCTCCTCCTCCCGTCCTCCTCCCTTCCTCCTCCTCCTCCTCCTCCTCCTCCTCCTCCTCCCTCCTCCTCCCTTCCTCCTCCCGTCCTCCTCTTCCTCCTCCTCCCGTCCTCCTCCCATCCTCCTCTCCTCCTCCTCTCCTCCTCCTCCCTCCTCCTTCCTCTCCTCCATCCTCTTCCTCCTCCTCCCGTCCTCCTCTTCCTCCTCCTCCTCGTCCTCCTCCGTCCTCCTCTTCCTCCTCCTCCCGTCCTCCTCTTCCTCCTCCTCCCATCCTCCTCTTCCTCCTCCTCCCATCCTCTTCCTCCTCCCATCCTCTTCCTCCTCCTCCCATCCTCTTCCTCCTCCTCCTCCATCCTCTTCTTCTTCCTCCCATCCTCTTCCTCCTCCTCCCGTCCTCTTCCTCCTCCTCCCGTCCTCCTCTTCCTCCTCCTCCCATCCTCCTTAAACTGAACAGTTGCACAATAAACTCTTGATGTGAAAAAATGTAATTTCTAATTGGGGGCCTATAACGACTGGGACAGTAAATAATTAAATTGCTGCATTGAGACCCATAAATCATTTACGATCTCAGAGGTCCCATGGGAGTCTAGCGGAAGGGGCGGGACTTCGCCACTATTGTTGTTGTTTCTGTCTCTCCGTCCTCATCTGCCAGTAATCACTCCCCCATCTCTGCCCTCCTCCCTCCCCCCGCTACCTTCTCCCCCAGGCAACAAGTTCTCCTCCTGCCACGCCTGGCTGCTGGTGGCCGGGGTCTGGTGCTACGCCGGCGTGTTCGCCGTGGGCCCGCTGTCGGGCTGGGGCAAGTACGGGGCGGAGCCCTACGGCACGGCGTGCTGCATCGACTGGCACGCTCCGAGTCAGGACTCGGCAGCGATGAGCTACATCACCTGCCTCTTCTTCTTCTGCTACATCGTGCCCTGCAGCGTCATCTTCCTGTCCTACATGTTCATCCTGCTGACGGTGCGGGGGTCGCGCCAAGCCGTGCAGCAGCACATGTCCCCGCAGAGCAAGATCACCAATGCACACGCTCTTATCATCAAGGTAAACGCAGGCTTCACTCTGCAGCACAACCACGGATCTCGGTTTGAGACACAGATCAGCAGAAAAACAAGGCAGCAAATCTAACTTTTGGACTTTTGGTCCCCGATCAGGTCTTTTCTTGCCATAACAAGTGACAAAAATTGATACTGATGTAGATAATTTGTGATATCGTGGTATTACTTGTTCTAATGATGTATTATAAGCTGCTGAGAGCTCGTATCAGTTACTTATCATATAGGTATCAGCTCATAATCGAAAATATCTCCTTCAAACAACTGGATTTATTCGAGTTTCTCAGCAAAAACTACACGATGACATTGAACACATCATGATGATGTTATAATTTACTTATGATGCATCATGATGTAACTCTGTGGATCCCCTACGTTAGCTGTTAGCTCCAGTGCTAACGGTATAGCTCTCCTCCATTGTTTCAACAACATTATCGGGGATGCTGGAAAGCATTAATGCTGACGTCAATGTTGGATGATAACGATCGGCTGTAAAACTTTGTCACAATGTGGTTGTTAATCTGCGTATTAATCCATGTTTCGTGGAACCATTTGGGGGGGATTCACAGATTTGCCTCGGGGGGCTTAAACATCTGAACAGCCTTCAACATTCCTGGGAAGGAAAACTCCCTAAAACACATTAACGGGAGGCAAAAACCAGAAATCTGAGGGAGAGCAGCTGAGAAGGGAAGTGCCCATCCCGGACCACGAGGGTCCGCTGTCCCACGTCTGCAGAGACCCAGTAAATCCGTGTTTACATGACAATCTTCTCTGTTGTGTGTCTTTCCAGCTCTCCGTGGCGGTCTGCATCGGCTTCCTGACAGCATGGAGTCCGTATGCCATCGTGTCCATGTGGGCGGCGTTCGGTAACCCCACCAACGTGCCGCCCATGGCTTTTGCTCTGGCGGCCATGTTTGCCAAGTCCTCCACCCTCTACAACCCCATCGTCTATCTGGTCTTCAAGCCCAACTTCCGCAAGTTCCTGTGTCGGGACGTGGCCCAGTGCCGGAGGACGCTGTGCAGGGGTCTGTGTGGGGCCAGCTCAGTGCAGAAGGGGGTCTGCAGACAGTCCCACCACAAAGAAGAGTGCAACTCTACACGGTTGTCCAACGGGCTGCCGGACAACCACAGGACCTGCAGACACTGTCCCCAAACGGCCCCGGGTGCCAAGGAGAACTTTAGAGAGTACAGCCCCCAGCAGACTGCCAGGATCCTGACAGGATCAATACACAGCGAGGTGGCTGTCAGTCAGATGTCCAATGAGCTGCAGAGTGACTTCCTTTAGAGGAACCGACACAGCCGAACATCCAGCAGGTTAAAAAAAAAGAAAAGAACGAAGAAAAAGATGGCAAAAATGAAGAAAGACACTAATTGCAAAAAAAGACACAATGAAGAACAAAAAGATTGATTGAAGGAAAAACTTCTCATGCCTCAAATATCTTATGCTGCCAAAAAAACAAACACGTAGAAGGATCAGCGAGCCGAACAGCCAACCACAGACGTGGACTCTCTTCAGGTCAAATTAACACAGGTCAATAAGCACTTGTTCAACACCAAGAGGAGGAGACAGAAGAATCCATGAACTCACCGAGGAAATCAATCCCAGCTGGATTGATCGGGAGGATATTTAACCTTTCTCCTCCCCGAAAGATCTTTCATGTATATATCATGAGCACCGTATGTGATGTGTTTGATTTCATTGGTGTTTATCAATGCATGTGTAAGGGTGAAGGGTCGCGGGGTTGCCGGTGTTATCCAGCAGGATAATAGTGACGTCTCCTCCAGGAGACATCCAGGTTCACAGAAAAGAACATGGACATCCTTCCGTTCACCCAGGGGTGCTGGATCGATCCCTCTGTTGCCAATGACAATTTTGTCTAATCAGCCGTGTCCAGGTCAGAAGACATGACGAAGTAAAAAAACAGAAGGATCGGAGGCAGGCTAATCAAATCTTTAGCACTGAATGGGCTCCATTCTCTGTCCATGTACTGGTTGTGGGGACCGTGAGACAAAAGTCTTCATGAAAGCCATTCAAACCCAGTCTAAAGGGTCCATCCTGTCCAACATGGACAGTTCTTCTGAGGACCGTCATCTGAAATAGGCGACACTTTTCCCTGACGTGGAAATCAACTCGACGACACTAAACAGGGTAAATGGTTGAAGTCAATGAAAGCTCACATTGATTTATTTATTTATGTGGCTGCCTTTGGCCATGCTGAGGTGGCTTTTAGTCTTATAGTGTAGACACGGTGGGCATGGTGATGAGAAGGTCACACTTGTTATTTCCAGGAGGCTGACCAGGTGTCTCTCTGCAGCAAAGTCTCAAGGCGGTTCGTGAAAGTGAGATCTGGTGATCCGTGGACCGTGAATTTCCATTTTTCTCGTGACCATGTGACTATGCCACAGTCAGATTTAATGAATTAAATTCTGTCATCCCAACCCCCAAAAAAGCAAAAAGATAGATACTTCCAATGGAAAAACATTTGCTTTAAAGAGCGACACGGACGAACACGAAGCAGCAGATTATAATCTCCTTCACGAACTGCCGACTGTCTCGCTATCTCATCTTCAAAATGAGCACCGGATACTATTTGAGACTTATTTTCATAGATTTGGTTGTGATAATAATAATAATACGCTCATCAAAAATTAATTTTTGACATCTGGAACCACTGACAAATTAATAACAATAAAGAAAGCGTAAAAAAAAATGTTTTTTAGGTGATCATACAGAATTTAGCCAGATTCTCTTAACCTGTATGGGGGGAAATTAAAGCACATAATAATGTTAATAACTGTAGAGGAAAACTGTATGCGTGCATGATCATAGCAAATTTGTTCAAAGAGGACGGTGGAGATTTAACTTTCTAATAAGGATAGTGCACCGATTCTTTCAGATTACTGTCAGGATGATATTTATTGGCAGCGACAGGAATGATGCTCAAAGCCATGAAGATAAGACCTGAAACTATGATGCTCCTGGATAGTGTGTGAGTGTGTGAGAATCACGTGGTTTATTTATACTGAATGTGTGTCTGTATATTTTTACAATGTGCCAGTGTGAGTGAGTTGCTTAAAAAAAAAAAAAACAATGGACAGAAGACTGAAATGTGCATTTTTAAAGGTCCCATATTAGACTGTTTTTCATCAATTCAACACAGCTGTCAGAGGTCCAACAACACAGTATTCAATGTGCATTGCCCCAAACCCATCCGTGGTCCTGAACTTCAGCTGTCTAAAACTTGCTCAAATGAGCTCTGCTGACAACAGGCTGTTTCTGTGCCTGCACCTTTAAATGCTAATGAGCCCAGTCTGTCATCGCCTACTTGGAGAGCCACGGAGAGGATGCCGCTTACGCTAGCGGTAGCATTCACCAATGTTAACGGTGGATGTACCTCGCCTATGTGGCTCAGGTGAAGTTGCTGGTCCCGTATGGTTGGGACAGATCCTTTTACGAGGGTCAGGGTCGAGGCAAAGCCAGCTTTGTACTGACCCTTGTTACTGAAGCAGTAACCGCACTCTCACTGCTGTCTCACCGCAGGACACACCGAACTTCACCTCAGTGATGAACGCCCCCTCTCGGATGTCTTCCTATCATCAGAGGAGTTCGGTCTATGCAAATGACTCCCTTCGTTACGTAACAACAGGAACTGAATCTGAACAGCCTGTAGGAGGGGCTGCAGAGACCATGCAGGAGTCGCTTGTTTTCCTCATTCTGGGAGTTGGCAGGCTCAGGGAGGACCAGTTTATAGGTGTAGAGACCAGAGAAAACCTGTTTTTCACAATATGGGACCTTTAATGTGTTCCACAAGCCATGATAAGAGAGGTCAAGACATCTATGCATGATACAGGCCACCTGCCTTCACTGCTCTTCTGGGCAAAGAGGACCTGCTGTTCCACAAAAGGATGTTCTAACATATGGCTCATGCCAACATTATTCAAATGTCTTTTTTTTTTTAAATCCCCAGCGAGCGTAGTCGAGCTTAACCTGCAGTGTTTGTCCAACGAGCAGTTTTTGTGCTTTTTCCTCTGGCAGTACAAAACGACCAACCAGGGACCAGATTAATGAGATCTGCTGGAGGGCGTGTCGCGGTTGCCTAGCGTGACTTGAATGCCGTGTCATGATTCATTCTTCAAGAGAGAAATCGTGGGAGTACAGCGAAACAACAGCGTAAGCACATGTGATGTTTTTTTGCTGCCAGCGGCACTCCTCGTACGACCGCCCTGACATCGGGACACGCCGACTGCTTCTTAAAAAAACTGATGCTGCATCGCCGTCGGCAGCTGAACTCATAGACCACATGGGCTTATTGCCTGTTTGCAGTTTAGGTTGTGATCAGATCAATATTAGCACTGAAAAAGAATGCTTGATGATGCAGAGGGTTTAAACCTGGCTGATTTTTCTTCTTCAAATCTTCTTCAAATTCAGCAAAACCATAGAAAGAGAACGGGAGTAGAGCGGATATTGACCTGTTTTTGGTTTTTGTTAGCTACGTAGCTTGTCCTTCTCCAGAGCATCGTGGAACAAACCACAATTTTTCATGATTATAAAAGAGAAAAGTTAGTTATAACTACAAAGATGTACTCAGCAATTTGTGTACTGGTGTTGACGTTAGACGTTAGCTAAACACACCATCCAAACAGACAAAAAGTATGCTAACTGTTTGTCTTGGCAGTGATACCAGCCGGGGGACGGTTAACAGTAGTGAGTAGAGAGTCAGCAGGCAGTCAATGGCAGTGAAAAAACAGGACACAAAAAGTGTTTTGAGAAAGTGTGAGTCACCACAACCACTAAATGTCCTTGAGCATGTGGCCTCCCAAACGTTACGCCATTGCTGCCGTAGAAATGGGAGATTAGCCGCGGACGGACACTCACGCACACTCACTCGTGGATGCACATGACTGATTGCCTTTTCTTCCTGTTCTTCCTTCTTCCTTTGTTTTTATTCACGATCCAATCAAATCAGACAAATCATCTGCCGTGAGCGTTCTGATAACATTAAGCCAGAGCTGTGATGTTCAAGGGTGAATCTTTAACCCGAGGCTAACTGTGACGGGATGTGAAGGAAGGCATTTCCACACTCGACTGACTCATGTAGATGTGAAAGATGTGGGAAAAAACCCCTACCGGTGTTACCCGCGGGCCTTATTCCAGAAAAAATAAATATGGTAGTCAACAACAGTTAATTGGATCCTGTTTATTGTGCCAAGAATTGTACATATTATGTTTATCAATTTAAAAGATATTTGCGAGTCAGGAAAGACGCATTTTGTCGTAGGTTTTTTTCGTATCATTTATTTGTATTTATATCGTCATTTAATGTACGTCACTAGCTAGCTAACTTAGCTACGTTCCATCACAAACTTCAAAAATCCTGTCGTTAACGATCGTACGATTATTTTTTGAATAAGGGGAAACGAGAGTGGGGGCGGGGCTTAGCCTCTATACTGTAACCAACAGCTACTGCATACAGCTGTCTGGCTGTACAGGGTAGCAGCTACTTACTGGCTCTGACCTCCAGGATGAACACTGAAGTGACAAGTAGTCTACGCCCTGGTTCAATCGTTCCCCAGAACATGGTGATTGTACGTAGTACGCTGATCTGTTAAAGACGTGGCTGCTTTCATGTAGGTTGATATAAGGTTTAGGAGGAGAAAGGGTGGACGAGTGAAGGGATCGGTGGAATACAAGCATCATCCTGGAACCAAAGGTTCTCAAACCAAAATGCAGGTTATTACTAAAAGGTCATACGGTACATATCAAAGACGTTGCTCGGCCCAAACTCTTGGACGACAAACTGTGAAAATCGGATTCCGATGTCTCTCTTTTTCTGTTCTGTTCTACTCAAGGAACAAACATTGCAAGGACCCATGGGTGCATACTCTTATCCACTAGCCATTCCTACCAGGGTGCTCCACCCATTCAAACAATGTGCATATATATAGATATATATTCTGTTTATATATCTCAGATGGCAGGGATTTCATGTAGACATTGGTTTGCATGTATGTAGATAATATGTGTATGTCGAGATGCCAAATTTAATTCATATATTGTCATGAAAATAAGCCTCAAAGTCTTGGAATGGGGGTCCAATCATACTGCTTATCCTTCCTTTAGAAGGATCGCGGGGAGCTGGGCGTGACTTTTACTTCTGTGTTATTTCAGCTTCTGACAGCTGACTTTGAAAGTTGCCATAAATGTTTCCTGTTATCGGGTTTTGGTTTTTTTTGGCCTCCCTCGCTGCAGCTGGAACCTATTTTCCTTCAGCCCTCTTAAATAGGTGAGTTATAAAAAAAGAGTGACTCCAGCTGGAATTCATATCTTAACAGCAAGATATTACACAGCCAACACATAATGGCCATTACAGCTGAGCCGTTATCAGTTCAGCTCCATTTCCCACCGCGGCGTCGTCGAGGACACAATAATCGTGTCGTTTATGATGTTATTGAAAATGCAGCTTCTATGAAGGTGTCCGTTTCTACCTCCCGATTAATCATCGAATGTATTTGTGACTCTTGTTGTCTGAGTTTTAATTGCAGATATTCAGCATTTACATTGTGAAACCCCCCAGAGTATCAGAAGAGTTGGATGTGATTACAGCTGCTTATTTGCTGAGAAATGAAAAGTGCTGATACGTCAGAATTGTTTTGTGAAGTTGTTCAAGCTGGATGCATTTATCACTTTTGCTCTCTTACGCCAAACAAATCCTTGTTGTCGCTCGTAAGGCAGTGGCAAGAGGCATCAGCACTTTAGTTAAACTTCTCTGAACTGTCGTTACCTTTGTGGATCTACCTGTGAAGAAACAACACGACGAAAGACTTTTGTTAATCCCGTTTGAGACGTCAGCAGAAATATTTCACATGCAGTATTTATGATGTTTATAATGCTGGGGTCTGAATGATGTGCTGAGCCTTATTCATACTCCTGTACGTCTAATCCTCTGGAGATAAAAGTGAAATGCGATCAGGAGGAAGCAGCTTGAATCTGAAGGGTCGGCGTATGAAGCCCTGATTTTCCTTTTGTCTCCTAAAAACAGGAGATTTCCAACAGTTTTACGCTGCCGTACACAAATGCAAATACATGTTAGAGATTTTGCACCCCCCTGTTTCTAAGACACAAACGAGGCTGAATGTTATGTGTTGTACATATATGTATGTTGATGTATTGGAGAGAAAAAAAAGTCTATATCTATCCATGTCGATTTTTAAAAATATTATAATTATTATTATTGTTGTCTGTAACGTTTCAGATGCATTGTGAAAAATGTTTACAGTTTGTTTTTTTTAAATATTGAGGATTGTATGAAAAGTGTTAAATATATCCGAGGACAAATCGTTTGTTCTGGAAGATGGACTGATGATTAAATATAATTCAGGATTCCATGAATGAGAATATCAGTCATTTTTGTTCATTGTTAGCAAGGAGAAGCTCGGATCACAACACACACAGAGGGACA
>CM056829.1:952500-977500 GCA_029853015.1 Chelidonichthys spinosus | reverse complement strand
AAAAAAGCCTCGAGAACAACATGAAAAAAGCATCGACTGGGCAGAGCTGGGAGGGGCTTGATAAGACACGCCCAGTAGCATCAGTAGCATCAGTAGCATCAGTAGCATCTATCACCGATTTATTTTCTGTAACCATATATTAGTAAAAAAAAAAAAAAAAAAGTCAATTTAAGGTTGAACCAAAACATGTTGACAACAAAAGAAGAAAGTTTCAGATTTGCTCGTAGATGAAATCGGAGAACAATAGCCAATAGCACAAACTTTGGATAAAAGCTATATCAATGAGGACCATTTATAATATGCATCCAAACTTGTTTCTTGCTCCAAAAATAGAAGTAATACGACAAATATTCTGTCTATTTATTTAGCCAACAGTTATAGTTCACGTCTAAGAGGAGAAGGGACATTGAAGTGTTTTCCATGGTATCACAGGAAAGTGTTTAGGGTTTATCCTCTGGGCACCATGATCATGCCCGTACTGAAACGTTCATTTGATGTGAGTCTGTGTGGATCATCCAAGGAAAAGCTACCTGTGGTTAGCATGAGTTTCACGTTGTTGCACATCAGTGGGTTTGGTTGTGTATTATATTACATTTTCAGAATCTTTCTCCCAAAGCTAATGCAAGTTTCAAAAAAAGACTTCTAGCGAGAAAAGTCGGCTGTTTTTCAGAGCTCGGGGTGTTGCTGCTGCTTAATGTTATATCAATGCTGCTGCTGACTCTCATGCATTCTTATGGGGAGGAGGAAAGTCCATTTGCAGAGGTGTGGATTTAATTCCTTGGACCACAGCTCACAACTAATTACCGTTCTGGGTGCAGCTCGGATTCATGAGTCCACATTAGGGCTCAGTATATTTGAGATTTACTGCTATTAAGTGTGTGCTCTGTTTTATATTCAGCTGGAAAGAAAACGTCCTCAGCCTGTAGTTTTTAATGATATTCATGTGGGTGCTGCTGTGTCTTCACATTATTTAATGATTGGGAATATTAACATACTAACATGTATAGTATCAATAATTCAGATAACTATAAACTTTACCCGAGGAAGACCATTTCTTAATGAAACGTTGTCCCGGTGACTGATGAGCTCAAGAAAAATACAATTCAGTGTTATTGGCTTTTTACAATAATATGAAGAATACAAGATACAAAAAGTGAATCATATTAAATCACCCTCTTTCTTGGGATTCGAGAGAAAATACCCAAGGAGCCTAAGAGGGAGTTAAATAACACTAAATTTAAAGGGTCATTATTAATATGATAACCATCACCAACAGTCCACTGAGGCCAAACAAGTTCATGAAGCCAACTTCTGTCTCACCAGTAAATCAGTGTCTTTAATCCACTGTAGTTTCCTGTCATGTGTTGGCCAACGTATGCCGTCAAGCTTTCATTCAAACCAGTTAAAGGGTAACTGGATAGAGAAACGCATCTCTGCTTGATTCTCCTGAGCAGCAGTGGGAGAAAAAGCGTGACTTCTGTCATTGAATAATCACGTTACGTTCTGCTGACCTCGCACACGCAAGCCTACATTCCTTACGTCAGATTTAATAATCCCAAAAGTACACATTTAACTGGATTAGAGCTCCAGGAACATCTTAAAATAGGGAGTCCAACATACATGAACAGGGTGTGTGTGTGTGTGTGTGAGAGAGAGAGAGAACGGTCTTATGAGTCTATGATTTAAGTATATAAATACTTATAAATACTTTCTACTCAGTGAAACCATGGACAAGGAGAGTCATTATCATATGTAAAGTGCACCTCCCCCTCCTTTGAGGTGGTCCTGTTCTCATCTCTCCTCGTCCCTCATCAAACACCAACACCACATCAGTGGTCCGACACAAAGAAAGCAGCGTTTGTGATGAAAGCAGGGAACCGATGCCAGCTGGACAAACCACCTCTCATTACGATGCCAGAGTGAGCGATAAGGCCTCCAGCTGTGGTACGGCTCTTCCTTCAGCCTCAGACCTGCCGGTAATCTCTCCACTCACTCTTCCAGATACAGCTCAAACTGACGTGTCCTTACGTCTTCAGCCGGACTCGTCCGTCCTCGGGGTTATCTCGGCTCCTCAACCACACCGGAGGCATCAAACGTGAAGATTAGACGGGAGGCCGGGATCAGGGAGACCTGCTGAGCAACACGAGATTTACGGGAATCGGTGTCGTTGGTAAAGACTATAACGGCATATTTAACTCTTGGTCATAAATATTGATGAGAAAAAGCTTGAACACTTTGGACGCAGAGCAGCTTTTTGTCGATGAACAAGCGTACATTTTCAGTCTTTCTTAACACCATTCTTACCATTAAAAAAGAAATAAATACAAATTAGAAGTGAAGCCCTGAGTTGGCTGCTAGCCTAGTCGACTGCTGAGGTTAGATACTACTACAACAATTTCAGAATAGGAAGGTTTGAAAGGTGAAAACAGGTTAAAAAGATAGAGATGGAAGCTAATGTTGGTCACAAGCAGCCCAGATCTCATCAAACAGCCCAACGCTCTCTTTTTTTAGCCCATCAAAAGTAGCCCCACTGGATGGAAACCAGCCCAATCTGGCAACGCTGATCAAGTTTAGTTTACTCGTTCAAATTAAGTCCCGCCTCCTGATAGGGTGGCACCTGGGAGGTCAAACATCTGCTGGACTGAAACAGGTTATTGGTAACAGCTGTTCTTTACTGACTATAATGAGTCACACAGTATGTCTACTGTAAAGAAGCCCCGCCCCGTCTTAATCACCTGGATTCTGTCCAACATGAGTCCTGCACCTCATTAGGATGCTCCTGCAGTCCGTCTGCCTGTAGTGCTGAGCTCCGAGTCTCTAGAAAGAACCTGTGAAGGGGATGAAGGTCTGTTCCATCACGGCTGCTTACTGACCATCCTCACAAGTCCTCACAAGTCATCACAAGTCATCACAAGTCCTCCACATCCTCACAAGTCCTCACAAGTCCTCACAAGTCCTCACAAGTCCTCCACATCCTCACAAGTCCTCACAAGTCCTCACAAGTCATCACAAGTCCTCACAAGTCCTCCACGTCCTCACAAGTCCTCACAAGTCCTCACAAGTCCTCACAAGTCATCACAAGTCCTCACAAGTCCTCCACGTCCTCACAAGTCCTCACAAGTCCTCCACGTCCTCACAAGTCATCACAAGTCCTCCACGTCCTCACAAGTCCTCACAAGTCATCACAAGTCCTCACAAGTCCTCACAAGTCATCACAAGTCCTCACAAGTCCTCCACTTCCTCACAAGTCCTCACAAGTCATCACAAGTCCTCACAAGTCCTCACAAGTCATCACAAGTCCTCACAAGTCCTCACAAGTCCTCACAAGTAATCACAAGTCCTCACAAGTCCTCCACGTCCTCACAAGTCCTCACAAGTCATCACAAGTCCTCACAAGTCCTCACAAGTCCTCCACGTCCTCACAAGTCCTCACAAGTCATCACAAGTCCTCACAAGTCCTCCACGTCCTCACAAGTCCTCCACATCCTCACAAGTCACCACAAGTCCTCACAAGTCCTCCACGTCCTCACAAGTCACACGTCATCCTTTCACTCCACTAAATCCTGTCCAGAGAAAAAGAGGGAGACTAGAAGAGAACAAGACAGGCTGGTTCAGGAAAACACAGGAAATTATATTTGACTTTTAAAAGATGAAACATTGAGACTTACGGCCTTTTTTCAGCGAACCTGAATCAGTCGAGATTAGTGGTCGACAGACATAGAGATTCACACTCACTCACTCACTCACTCACATCACTCACTCACTCACTCACTCACACACTCACACACTCACACACTCACTCACTCACTCACACACTCACACACTCACTCACTCACACACTCACTCACTCACCACTCACACACTCACTCACTCACACACTCACACACTCACTCACACACTCACACACTCACTCACTCACACACTCACACACTCACACACTCACTCACACACTCACACACTCACTCACTCACTCACACACTCACATCACTCACTCACTCACTCACTCACACACTCACACACTCACACACTCACTCACTCACACACTCACACACTCACTCACACACTCACACACTCACTCACTCACACACTCACTCACTCACACACTCACTCACTCACTCACACACTCACCACCACTCACCACTCACTCACATCACTACACACTCACATCACTCACTCACTCACACTACCACCATCACTCACACACACTCACTCACTCACCACTCACACACTCACATCACTCACACACACACTCACACTCACTCACTCACCACACACTCACTCACTCACACACTCACATCACACACTACACTCACTCACTCACTCACACACTCACTCACTACACACTCACTCACTCACACACTCACTCACTCACACACACACTCACTCACTCACTCACTCACTCACATCACTCACTCACTCACTCACTCACTACACACACTCACTCACTCACCACACACTCACTCACTCACTCACTCACACACTCACTCACTCACTCACTCACCACTCACACACTCACACACTCCCACTCACTCACTCACACACATCACACACTCACTCACCACACACTCACTCACACTCACACACTCACACACTCACACACCACTCACACCACTCACACACCACTCACTCACACCTCACTCACTCACCACTCACACACTCACACTCACTCACTCACACACACTCACACACCACTCACTCACACTCAACATCACTCACTCACCACACCACTCACTCACTCACTCACATCACTACACTCACACATCACACTACACATCACTCACTCACACACTACACATCACTCACTCACCACACACCACTACACTCACTCACACACCACTCACTCACACACACTCACACACTCACTCACACACCACACACCACTCACTCACCCACTCACACACCACACTCACCACTCACTCACTCACACACACACTACACCACACATCACTCACTCACCACACACTACACTCACCACTCACACCACTCACACCACACTCACCACCACTCACTCACACACCACACTCACACACACACTCACTCACTCACACACTCACACACACTCACTCACACACATCACTCACACACTCACCACTCACTCACCACTCACACACTCACTCACACACCACCACTCACTCACACATCACCACACTACACACTCACTCACTCAACACACTACACTCACTCACTCACCACCACCACACACCACACACTCACCACCACTCACACACCACCACTCACTCACCACTCACTCACACACTCACCACTCACTCACACACTCACACACTCACACACACTCACCACACACACCACTCACTCACTCACCACACACTCACACACTCACTCACTCACCACCACTCACTCACCACACCACTCACTCACCACACACTCACTCACCACTCACACACACACTCACTCACTCACCACACACAACACCACTCACTCACCACTCACACACACACACTCACTCACTCACATCACACATCACTCATCATCATCACAACCACTCACCACACTCACTCAACATCACTCAACACTCACACACACTCACATCACACACACACCTCACTCACTCACTCACACATCACTCACTCACCCACACCACCACTCACTCACACACACATCACACACCACTCACTCACTCACACACTCACCACTCACTCACACACTACACTCACTCACCACTCACACACTCACACACTCACACACTCACTCACTCACCACACACACTCACTCACTCACTCACACACCACCACTCACACACCACTCACCACACACTCACTCACTCACCACACACTCACTCACCACACACTCACACACACACTCACTCACTCACTCACTCACACACTCACCACTCACTCACTCACTCACCACACACTCACACACTCACTCACTCACTCACACCACACTCACACACTCACTCACTCACCACACACTCACTCACTCACACACCATCACACACTCACCACTCACTCACTCACACACACACTCACTCACTCACCACTCACTCACTCACTCACTCACTCACTCACTCACTCACTCACTCACACACTCACTCACCACTCACCACTCACTCACTCACTCACACACTCACCACCACTCACTCACTCACACACTCACTCACTCACACACTCACACACTCACTCACACACACACTACCACTCACACACTCACACACTCACTCACTCACTCACTCACCACTCACCACACTCACTCACTCACCACACACTCACCTCACTCACACACACACACTCACACACTCACCACTCACTCACTCACTCACTCACCACTCACACACTCACTCACTCACCACTCACTCACACACTCACTCACACACTCACTCACTCACACCACACTCACTCACTCACACTCACCACTCACTCACACACTCACTCACACACACACTCACTCACTCACACACACTCACTACACTCACTCACTCACACCACTCACTCACTCACTCACCACTCACTCACACACTCACTCACTACACTCACACACACTCACTCACCACTCACTCACTACACTCACCACCACTCACACACTCACTACACATCACTCACACACACACTCACTCACTCACTCACTCACACACTCACACACTCACTCACACACTCACTCACACACACACTCACACACTCACTCACTCACACACTCACTCACTCACTCACACACTCACTCACTCACCACACACTCACTCACACACTCACACACTCACTACACTCACTCACTCACACACTCACACACTCACTCACTCACTCACTCACACACACACTCACTCACTCACTCACATATATTTTGTTGCCAATGGAGTTTTGTATGATTACAGTTCCATTAGAAAAGCATGAATTGTGAAGGAATCACTACAGACGGATGTCAAATTAAAGAGAAATATAATATAACGTGTGTTGGTAAAGTGTTAGCCCACCACATTTTGATATAAAGTGTTCATGATTGTTTACAGGATCAAAATAAATATAGCATTTATTCTCAAAAAGCCTGCCAAAATTCAGCCAATGAGCAGGTCGAAGAAAGAGCCATCCTTTATTTATTTTGACTGAAGTTATGATTTGATCCACGTACTTCTGATTTAAATTTCCAGAAGCACTTATTTGTATAAGTTGAGGACATTCTGGATGATGATGAAGATAAATATGCAGATGACTCGCCTCCCACACATCTCAGAATCCGAGATGATGGTTTTTATTCACACTCTGTCACAACGGAAGTCACAACTTTTCCAAATGTTGTGAATAAAAGCGATAAAATGTGACAAATGTTGGTTCTTCCTGGCAAATAACAGTTTATCCTTTCTTACTTCACTCTCCAGCCTGAATCCAGAGTGTGAGAGAGGGGATCAGAAATCTTCCAGTTAAGCATAATCAAGAATCGGCAATAAAACGATAAGAAAGTAATCTGCCCTCTGGTCAGTTTTATCCTCTTTCATGGCCATGATTGAGTGAAACAGAAACTCTGATTTTTAGAAGGGTTATAGCTGTATTTAACATCAAATCTCAACCATGTCGGCAGGAAAATAAAGTCTGCAAAACACATGGAACATTAAATGTCACTGTTTTTTTTATGTTCCACAAGGAATGCAGATGTTTATCAATCAGCAGCAGTCAAGAACATAACGTAACGTGAAGTACGTTAACATCATCGTCTGTGATTCCATCACAACAACGTCACATCATCGGCGTATCGGCGTAGACGATCCGGCCGCACATAAAAACACAGGTCGGAGGAACCAAACGTCCCAAGATGTCTCCCTGAAAACACAACCAGCATCACTCCTCACTACACTGCCATCAGTCTGATAATAAACATGAGATCCTGCATAGAATATCTTCTCTTCAGCTCCCTCTCATTCTCACACAATCTATGCATTGCATTCACACTCGTTGCACTTCATCATCTCATCGCTTTATCAGCGAGTGTCTCCCTCAAACTTCCTCTCCCTGGTTCATAAACACTGATCCTTTTAACACCTCAACCCCCCCCAGGTGAGTCTGGTTGCTCTCCCTCAACACTCTCCATACATCTTATATAACCAATTGTACAGCATGTCTCCCTTCCCCCTGCGTTTTCATCCGTTATCAATGGAAGCTGCATGTGATCAAACTGCTTTTCCACTGATTTAGTGAGTTTCTGTGAATATTTATGCTCCGTGACTTCATCATTCATTTCCATCCAACACTGGAACATACAGTCTATCTCATGTTCTAATTTAGCAGGCGCTTCTTGTCCTTTGCTTCTCTACATATATATATATATATATATATATAATCAAAGAACCAAACCCTCCACCTAAACCTTTCCCTTCCTTCGAAGTTGGCCGTGATAAATGAAGCACATCCATCCTTCAGCAGCGACCACATCGTGAAGTTTGTGGACGACACAACCATGGTGGGTCTCATCACCAACAATGATGAGACCCACTACAGGAAGGAGGTCAGCCAATTGGCCATGTGGTGCAAAGATAACAACCTCTTTCTAAACATCGGAAAGACCAAGGAGGTTGTTATTGACTTCCGGAGAGGCCACACCCCTAAACCCCCACTGACCATCAACGGTGCTGCTGCAGAGAGAGTGAGCAGCACCACATTCCTGGGGGTACACATCAGTGGGGACCTCTCCTGGACAATCAACACGTATCACTGGCCAAGAAGTCCCAGCGGCGTCTCCTCCGTAAGCTTAAGAGAGCAACTCCTTCTACCGGGCAGCATGGAGAACATCCTGACCCGCTGCATCAGTGTGTGGTACGGGAGCTGCACTGCCTCCAACTGCAAGACTCTGCAGCACATAGTGAAGGTGGCTGGTCAGATCATTGGTGTCCCGCTCCCCTCACTGCTGGACATTTATGGAACCCGCCTTACCCGAAAAGCAACCAGCATTGTGGGTGACCCCAACCACCCCTCCCACAACCTCTTCAGCCTCCTGCCATCTGGGAGGAGGTACAGGAGCCTCTACTACCAGACTGGCAAACAGCTTCATCCACCAGGCTGTAAGGAAGCTCAACACCCTCCCCTCTCCCTCCACTCCCCTCTGCCCCCCAGAACTCTGGACCCTGACCCCCCCACCCCCCCCCCCCCCCCCATCAGGAAAAGCACCAGTCACTTTACAGATCAGCAGTGCCCTTAATTGTTTAAACTGCATCCATATTTATATAGTTCATATAGTGCATTACATTTTCAGCTCCTGTTTTTCTACTTACTTGCACTATTCAGTTTTTTTGTGGTTTTGAATTTCTCTTGCAATACTTGGAATTTATTTGATTTATTGTACATATATTTAGTTTTATTGCACCGTGGGTCGGAGAGAAACAAAATTTAAATTCCTCTGTATGTCTGGCACATGTTGCAGAAAACTTTGATCTCTTCATGGTCTGTTCTGCTTTTCTTATTTCTAAAGGTCAGTTTTTATTATTTAGAGTAATTCTTTATTATTATTATTACTTTTATTATCTCTTTTTTAATTACTTGGGGAAAGTGATGAGTCATACCTGTTGGTGTTGAGTGAGAGTGAAACAGGATCACTACGGAGTGATTACTTTCCTGCCTTTTATGCATTTATTGATTGATTATGTTTATGCACTGCCCTTAAGTCACACGTACGGCTTATCATTATCTATTGACGTGTTCAGTGATTTAATTCCAGTTCCTCTTTTCATTGGAAGTCTTTGTGCCTGTAAAACGCTGAACATATTAATGACTCAAACATAAAATGCATCTTTCAACATTATCCTCCTTTTATGATCCAGAGACATAAATTACATGAGTTTTCACTCAAAAATAGAATAATGTGAAGTTTATTCATCCACGAATAGAAAAGGAAAAAAGTGAATTATCATCATGAAGCCGTTTCTGTGTGTTTTCATATGATTTGCATGTTTCTGTTAATAACTACACGTCCTTTTCACGTCTGCAAGAACGAATTAATTCACTTCGAATGGCCTTTTGTAAGACACAATCAGTGCTTTAATTATATTCTAATGTTCATTTTTCTTCCTATATCAGTTTGCTCATTCACATTAATGTTTGACCACAAGATAAAGTCAGAGTTTGTGAATAAAAGTCAGTTTGAACACTCCTGATCCATTCTCTCTTAAAGGTGCTACTCATAACATTCAGCCACTAGGTGGCGCCCACTCTCTCTTGCCCTCCTTCCTTTGCAATCGCTTCACAACAACAAGCGGTTGCCAGTTCTGTCCAGCATGTATGTAGGAGTCTGGTTGTGTATCCGGGCTTCGACAGGATTAACGGAGAAGTTCTGTGAAACCCAGAACGACGGCTCGTTACTCGACTAGTCTGTTGCCTTTAGACTGTCGGTCGAGTGGAGCTAAACTCACACAGACATGTCAGTGATGAGTCTATTATCTTACTGGAGTCGTCCTGAAACCCAGAGATGAGTCAGCTCGTTTGCACTTCTGGTTCCCTCGTTATCCAATCAATCTGTTTTGAGTGGGTTTTTAATTAGATGCCTGAAACACAAGCTCAGAGAACGTTTCCTTCTTCTACATGAGACCGTTCAGACCTGCTACCTCCAAACTAACTGATCACATCGTTCTTCAGTCCAGCTGCACATTTAATTACAATTTGGGGAAATTAGCTTGAAGGTGATTCTGAGATTTTATATATATATATATATATATATAATCACTATGCAAATGTACCATTGGGTAAACATTCATTTTAGCTTTATTATAATAGAGATGGAGTGAAAACATTCCCACGGCTGATGGCGAGAAGGTCACTCCACTGCTACAGCACAAAGAGAGGGGGGAGCGAGGGGGAGAGCGAGGTTAGAATCAATGCTGTTTGAAGTGATGACTCAGGTGCCCTTGGTGAGGCAGAGGAAGGTGGAAACAATGCCAGTTCTGAATTCAGTCCAAGTTGCCACCGGCGGCCAATCAGCCGGTCCCACGGGGAACCAGGAGACCGGTAACACTGAGCCCACGGCGGACCGCCACATTAATACATAAACCATGCAATCAGGGATCTAACGGAAGGGTGGGACCACAGCCAATCCACTGAAGGGATTTCATCCTGAAAAGGTCGACAGAAAGCATGGTGACGCTACGCTTCCGTGACGACCACATCGGTCGGGGCGGAGCCAGCGGCTGGCACGCCATATAAGGGCAGCGGAGAGCGACGGCCGTGAGAGAGCTCGTATAACAACACACACAGAGGGCGAGCGACTTCTCTCTCTGCTCGGGTGCATCACTCATATATCTTTACTAAAAGTTGTTTGCTGCTACATTTATGCTCTGATTGTTCCAGAAAACTGCTTTAAGGCTGATTTTGAAAGCTTTCTGAACATTTCCGAGCATGAATGTCAATTTCTACACATTTGTAAGACATTTCCACATGAACACCGTCATTGATGTGTTTCGTGCAGTACATTCATATCATTTAATTAATAGCTTGGTGTGTGCGTGGTGTTCTTTCAGGGTTTGGGTTTGTGCTGCAGGCGGCTGACATGGATTATCACAATAAAAGACTTGCACTTAAAGTAGAAGGAATATTTATTTTCCTCTCAAAGCCACGCACATTTAGAAAGAAGGAACAGTGATTAATGTGGCTGTCACAGAGGGTCGGACATCGCTGGAATATTAGGCTTGTTTGTATCGGTTGTTAAGTGTCGGCTGTGAGCCAGTAAAGTGAAAAGTACCAGTAAAAGAAGTGTTTTTATGCTCTTCACGTATTTCCACAACTCACGGCCACCGAGCGTGACGTGTTTCTGCTCTACGGAGGAGTGACGTACAATTTATTTTTTCTCTTTGCAGAAACAATGGCCCAAGGCTTTATTTTTTATTTCTTTGACTTGAAGATACATTTTGTCTGGAGAAAGGAAGGAAGCTGCTTTGTCTCTTGTTGGTAAGTCAGAAACTAATTGTAGATTTGAGTTTAGGCATTGTGTGAGTAAAGCTAGTGGTAACATTTAGTCTAGTATTGATAGCTTGTTGTTGAAATTCTTGTGAAGCTGTCTGTGCTAAGTGAGCAATCAGCTTGTTTTTGAGCCAGCTCACCTGTAGTGAATAGACTTGATTAGAGGGAAGGAGGAGCCACAGTCAGTACTTGCGGTAAATTGAGCACTTAAAACACTCTGTCGACTATACAAGCTAAAACAAGCTCACTTACCAGATGAAGCTTTGTGACGGGAAGGACGTCAGCAGGATGAAGCTTCAAGGTTAACATGATGACACCTTCGACTAGGAATCACAAAACACACATTACATGCAGGCAATTACACACTGTGTGTGTGTGTGTGTGTGTGTGTGTGTGTGTGTGTGTGTGTGTGTGTGTGTGTGTGTGTGTGTGTGTGTGTGTGTACAGTCATGTGTCTGTTGACTCTCGGTTATAGAACACACTCCAATTAACAGAGGCCATAAGATAAAACCACGTAGTCATAGCGTCATCGTCTGTTGGTGTAGATAAAATTAAAAAAAAACGCTGAAGCAGGCGTTTCTAAGAGTGTTTTCAGTTGGGAAAAAATGCTTTGGTCGACCCTTAAAGTCACAATATAAAAACACGTACAACTACTCAGACTAGACAACGCCGTGGTAGCTACCTGTCAATCAGCAGGTAAGCCCCGCCCCCTAAAGCATCCCCTGCTTTCTGGTCTGGTGGACTCTAAATGGACCATAATGTACTAAATGAACATCATGCTGGATTGAAGAAGACTTGAAACTAGAGATTGAGACCATAAACTCATGTTTACAATGTTTACTGAGATAATACATCAAGAGAGAAGTAGGACCATTTTCTCATAGACTTCTATACAACCAGAGAGGAGTCGCCCCCTGGTGGCCAGCAGAGAGAAGTAGGACCATTTTCTCATAGACTTCTATACAACCAGAGAGGAGTCGCCCCCTGGTGGCCAGCAGAGAGAAGTAGGACCATTTTCTCATAGACTTCTATACAACCAGAGAGGAGTCGCCCCCTGGTGGCCAGCAGAGAGAAGTAGGACCATTTTCTCATAGACTTCTATACAACCAGAGAGGAGTCGCCCCCTGGTGGCCAGCAGGGAGAAGTAGGACCATTTTCTCATAGACTTCTATACAACCAGAGGAGTCACCCCCTGGTGGCCAGCAGGGAGAAGTAGGACCATTTTCTCATAGACTTCTATACAACCAGAGAGGAGTCGCCCCCTGGTGGCCAGCAGAGAGAAGTAGGACCATTTTCTCATAGACTTCTATACAACCAGAGGAGTCACCCCCTGGTGGCCAGCAGAGAGAAGTAGGACCATTTTCTCATAGACTTCTATACAACCAGAGAGGAGTCGCCCCCTGGTGGCCAGCAGAGAGAAGTAGGACCATTTTCTCATAGACTTCTATACAACCAGAGAGGAGTCGCCCCCTGGTGGCCAGCAGAGAGAAGTAGGACCATTTTCTCATAGACTTCTATACAACCAGAGAGGAGTCGCCCCCTGGTGGCCAGCAGAGAGAAGTAGGACCATTTTCTCATAGACTTCTATACAACCAGAGAGGAGTCGCCCCCTGGTGGCCAGCAGAGAGAAGTAGGACCATTTTCTCATAGACTTCTATACAACCAGAGAGGAGTCGCCCCCTGGTGGCCAGCAGAGAGAATGCAAGTTTAAAGCTCTTCAACTTTGGCTTCACGTTTCAGAACTGGAGGTTGCCGCCTGGATAAAAAGATTTGTTTTTCTGAGTGGCTTTTAATATAATTAATTACCGAGGGTGAAATGTTAAGCATGCGTTTAATGAATTCATATGTTAATCAACTGCCAAGATAACAAATCATGTGCAGAACAAGAGATGGGGGAGAGAGAGAGAGACCTTGACTTGACATGTAAGGAGAGACACCACAGTCTCCTGACATGTAATTAACCAGTAAAAAAAAAAAGCCTTACACAAGATGAAATCTCACCTCATGACGAAAGAACTGGTGTTGCCTCTGCGAAGGTGTGATGTATGCCGGGTGTAGGTGGAGTGCTGGTATGTGGGTGGAGTACAGAACATACAGATGTGGGTCTGATTCAGATCCTCACTTAGAACATTCAAATCTCTGCTCGCCTCCCATCGGCCCCGTTTACGCTGTCGCTGTGGAAACGGATGAATAAATGACCCTAATGTAACGGAGAATGCATCACATGTCAAATAAATGTCTTTAATGCATTCTGTCGATGAAAAAGCACACAAACGGTATAATAACATCTATTTAAATGTCTGCACTGTAACCACTTCTCTTGGCTGACGAGACCATTAAACGAGATGGTGTTAGCGCTACCGCTAGTGCTGGATTTGTTCAAAGGCTAAGCAGTGGGGCCATCAGTCATTAACTGGCTCCCCCGCTGAACAGTAATGTGGGTTACTCAGTACGTCTGGGGCTCCCTCAAGGCTGGTGAAGGCCGTTAGTCAGCCCAGCGGTGACGCGTCCCGGAGGACACCATGCAGCAGCTGGACCTCCACCAACGTCAAGGTTCACTTTTAGCAGATATGCTGCGCTTTACTAAATGAACATCATGATTGAAGACTACAGATTACAACCATGAACTCATGTTTACAATGTTTACTGAGATAATTAATCAAGAGATATTCTCATAGATTTCTATAGATCAGAGAGGAGTCGCCCCCTGATGGCCAGCAGAGAGAGAGCAAGTTTTAGGCACTTCAGGATTGGCTTCATCTGCTAGTGCGGAGGATGCCGCCTGGTCCCCGACACGATCCAATTATCATTACAATTACAGAAACATATTTAGAAGAGCACCGTCAGCCACAACGAGCATCTGCAGGTTCATCCTGAGCAGATGTCAATCCAAAATCATCCTCGTGGAGTCGATGAAGCGTGCGGATCCGAGGTACCTGAGGTTTTGGCACGTTGGCCTCTTCATCTGAGCTTCACTGATGCAAATGAGGAAAGTGTTCAGCCTGCCAGTCAAATTCACACAAGTCCCCGATAAAAGGAAAGGCAGCAAGCAAAGGTAGTGCGTCATGTTTGCATGGTGGTAATATAAAATCCTGCTCATGTGGAACCATTGTAAGAATCATTTCCTCGCCGCTTTCATTCCATTGACTTCCGCTGCTTTGTTCACAACAATAAACTGTGCAGACGTAGTTTTACTGCAGTAAAACAGCTCGTTGAGTCATCTCGTCTCCTGCTCAGAGAAATAACAGCAAACACTTCTTAATTGCACTTGCACCTCTACTCTTTGCCTCGTTGAGGCCACAGGATTTGCTTTGACCCCCAAGCTATTTTTAGTGCTCTGGGTCATGCAGCAGCAGTGTCAGAAACAGAGGAAGGGAGCAGCTTCTGCTCAGGCTTTCTACTCCCTGGTTGCTTTTACCTCCATGTCCATGTTCGTCTCAACTGTAAATTATTATTGTTTTTTT
Source organism: Chelidonichthys spinosus (assembly GCA_029853015.1). Taxonomy (NCBI): domain Eukaryota; kingdom Metazoa; phylum Chordata; class Actinopteri; order Perciformes; family Triglidae; genus Chelidonichthys; species Chelidonichthys spinosus. The sequence continues at coordinate 962,151 of CM056829.1, read as the reverse complement.
ATTATTATAATAATAATAATAATAATAATAATAATAATAACGACCTATAAGGACTTGAATGAAGTCAGAGTAAAACATGTATTTTAAGTTAAAGTATTTCTTAAAGGATTGGTGTATTTCATGAAACCTTGGTCTCTTCATGTGTGGGTCTTCATCGCCATCTACTGGTCAAATAGACAAAAGACATGCAGAACTGTCATCCTGAGCCCGAGTTGGAGGGGAGACGCAGACGGAGGTGGGATGTACGGAAGAACAAATACTCAAGGAGAATTTTCAGGTATCTGTACTTTACTTTATATCTGTACTATTTACATGTTACCCTTCCTTCATAGGAATACTTTTACTTTGACCAGTCTTTGTGAACACAAGTATCTGTACTTCTACTGGCGTAGAAGACGTCCGCCCTCGTCTTCACACTTCTTCATACGGACAGACTGAACAAATAAAACCAGATGCCCGGACGTTACGGGGAACCAGGCTTGTGGATCATTAGTGGGAGTGAATGAATAACACTCACTGATACAAAAGCTGTGTGAAGCTTCAGCCAACATCTCATCATGTAGGAAACTATGCATGGGTAAAAAAAAAAACACAAAAAACTGTTCCGTAATGCTGCATGTCAAAGATTCAATCATCCAGAAACGGGAGGCAAAATAAACTCTTTTTTTTTCCAGAATTTTATTCTTTAAATTATTTTATAAAATCTCATTTACGTTTCAATATATATATATATTTATATATTTATTTTTTTCACCGATTAACAATTTTGGCTATTATCCCTTTCCACCCCCATGATCGCCCACAGTTTGATCGTAGTCCATATCCATTCATATAGACATTGTGCAATGATCCTCAGTGCCAAGGTGGGGGGCGAGGGGGGCAGAGGGGAGACCATGTAGGGTTGGAGGGGGGTTCGAGGTACGGGTCTGGGCCTTGTACAGAGCATGCCGAGGGGGGAGGGGGGGGGCTGCCTAAATACACCACCACTGTTCACATCAGTAAGATAACCACACAGAGAGGTAAAGGGAGTACTGACTTCCACAATGACTTGAGTGTGTCCGGTGAGTTAAACCAATCATGTTCAAATGGCTCAATGTATTCCATGACATGAAATAAAAATAGCTCTTCAGTTTTTACCCCCCCACATCAGTAATCTACACCCACTGATGAATCAAAGTAAGTTATATTCACCAACAACGAGATTCAAACAGCGCCCACAAACTTAGCAGCAGCCCCGAAGACCGTTTAGCCCTTTGACCTCCGAATGACCCGCTCCAAGTCCAGGTCCGGCCACGGCGACGCGAGCAGGTAAACCATGTCCACTCTTTCTGGGCTTCTTTAAAAAAGGCCAACATCTACATGAGGCTAAACTTCAGCAAAACCAGGAGATTCCATGTTTACATTAACTGTACAGCCGGATTCCGTCTTCCCCACTCCGACAACATATTTGTTCTTCATTTGGCAGTTTGATCACTCTTCTAAACGCATGGCTCAACACTTCTGAACGTCCTCTTTGTTGCTGGTATGGATCGCGATGAACAGAGTTGTGTAACTGAAATATATCTATGATAAATATTTCTTATGTAAAAGAGAGATGAAAACAAAAAACAGTTGCTCACCTCCCGTGAGGTTACTCATCAATGCTAAAACGTCTCTCCTAGAAGCCTCGGCTACGTCCAAACAACAAAACTCAGCTCTAAGGGAGGAGGAACGAATGAGAGCATGAGGTCATCCACTGTAAACAAACATGTCTGCTCAGGCAATATCTGTAAGTAGAACTCTAAATCCTCCTTCAATTCCTGCACATTTCCATTTCTCAGGAAGCCGTTGTCCACGGTCTGGTCTGTGGTGCGCCCTCTAGAGGAACCACCAGTAAACACATGCAATGCCGGTTGTCAAAAAGAAGTATGTTGGACCCTTTAGACGGCCTGCGTGGTAGTTCCTCCACCCTCGTGTGCATGTCTGATCCCTTCCTTAGCTGCGATACAAGGTTATGCATTTCCTTCATGTAGCCTCACAGAACCACGTTAATGTTTAACCAACAGGCCAATGACAACTTAAAAAGCTACTCCATAAGACAGCTGAATGAGCTTAAGGCATTTGGAGGTTATTGCTAACAGACGTTAAGGCTTTTGGTTGCCGAAACAATCTGTCAAAATAACCCAGACTTTATTTTTTTTTTGTTTTGTTTTTTAAATATGAAATGTGATTTTAAATTAGCCCTTGGTGACGATCAACTGCTCGCACATGCGGAGAATGAAAGCCTGATCACTGAAGGTAGATTCTACATTTCTGACACAAGTTAGCAGAGTTTACTTTCCCAGCCCTTCAAGTAGATCGATAAATGAGTTTTCAGGAAACGTCCACGGCTAAATGGCAGTTGGCTTGCTTGAGGAAACTCCTGCTAACCGTGTGCACCAGATCACAGGCCTCAGAGAGCGTTCAGGGTCTGAAAACGTGACAAATAAGCAAACAGTGTGCTGTACAGGCAGGCGGACGCAACAACACCAATCCCCGTGATGATATAGTGCAATAGCCGTGTGATTCATTCCACATCTGCAAAGCTGAAATATGGAATGTCACTATGTCAGAAAGACGACTTCATCGGACGCCTCCTCGGTAAAGAAGCTCGTCAGATGTAAAGTGGTGCACTTGGTGTGATTCTTAGTGGAGAGAACTTCACTTCGAGGTCAGCCCTGAAGTTAAGTCATGCTATTACTTTGGGAGTAATGAGCAAAAAGTAACTTATTACACTGTGGTGTTGTAATGAACAGCAACATATACAAGTGGTACACAACGCAAAGCGATCCGGCACCACAATTAACTGGCAGGCGGAGCTCCACGGTGGTAGTACTTGCTGTAGGATACTGCGTTGAACTGCTTTATGATTTTACGCATTTTCATGTTTTATGTCCACAGAAACAGGAAAACAGCTACAAGACAGAAAACGTTGCCCCGTGGGGTTCAGAAGTATCATCTATGACCTCTCTAAACCTTTAAAAGCCATTCAATCGGCTGATTGGAAGAGGAGATGCTTTTCTATTCGCCGGGCTAGTTTGAAACCACAAAAACCAAACTGGGTGTGTAAGCGGACGCCTTTTTGAGGTAGACAGAAACCGTATGGAAGTTTTTCACTTTCACACTGTCTAAAACCAAACCAGTCAGCTCACACGCTGTCAAAACGACCAAAATCAGGTGGCGTGTGGCCCCCGGGGGTGGCACTTCCTGCGACTCCACCTGAGACTGACAGGAAGTGACTGATCGGGTCGGGGGGGCCACCGCGGACCACGGCGGTCTTAAGGAGTGTAATGAAAGGGAATGGAACGGACACAACTAAACAAGCAATTCATTAGAAATAAGTCAACGCCGCGCGTCGTCAATGTCTCACATCAACAGCAGCATTTACACCTCAGTCACATGATCAGAAGCAATCAGGGAGGGGAGGGGGGGTTCATTTACAAGGCAGAATCTTTTAAATAGAATATATGGCATCTGACCATTGGCTCAATGTGTCCCTTTGAGATATCTCCCACCCCACAGACAGAAGTTTACCCCAAAAGACCTCAATGCCAGACCTCATGCCCATTTAACAGTCTCACATTGTTCTAGAGAATAGAGATTAAAAATATATACTATTGACTTATTGACTTCCAGTGTATGTTTTCTCTGTTTTTCTCTATTATTTTTCAAGTTTAAAAAGATCTCCTGTGTCACAATGCAAGCTCAGAGGTCTTTTATATACACACGCGCACACACACACACACCTCTCTCTCACACACACATATATACTGTATTTATATATATATATATATATATTATATATATAGAGGAATTTTTAGCTGAGAAGTTAGGCAAAGTATACATGTTCATTTGGACAGAATTCATTCAAAATGAGAAGGAATTAAACTCCCTTTTCTCCAGTTTTCCCTTTTGAGGATGAAAAAAATGTGAGGAATTGGGGGAAGCACTACAACATCACATGACTACTCAAGAGCAGGTAGCTAAACGGAAGAAGAAAGATTAAAAAAAGGCCTGAACTTGTACAAGGCAGAGAGATGGGCAGACGATATGGCTCTCTGTGTGCATTCCAGGGCCTGACTGTCAAAATGTACACCGTTCAAGAGAGGGGGAGAGCAAAACGACGGGGAAGAGAGTGGATGAGTTGTTCCAACAGAGCTGAAGCATTAGTGCCAGGCTGAGGGGAGAACAAATACTCAGTCTGCCTGATTCATCGGTACACCAGGTGAGATATGGTGCCAGACTTGTAGTTGAGCTGATGGTTGGGCACAAAGCTGTGCTGGGGATTCTTCCGCGTGCAAATATCCTTCGCATACAAGCCCATGCACGAGTCACATGACACCTTGGAGCAGTTCACACAGGTGTGCGACGCCCCCGGCTTGTTGCAAAACCCGCACCGCGACCCCCCCAGGCTCAGCCGCTCGCTGCTGCCTCCCTTTGGCGTCGTCAAGGCAACGGACTTGCTTGCAAACAGCTTCGTGGACATGAGGGGTTTCTCCACCATCTGGGGGTGGGGGTGGGGATGGGAGTGCGAGTGGGTCAGCGTGAGGGGGTGCGGGTGGAGATGGGGGTGGGAGTGAGCGTTGGAGTAGACGGAGAGCTTTTCCTTGACGGGAATGTATCCGTCGAGGGGGCGCGGGGATTTGGGGTGGTAGTCCTGGATGCCGCAGCAAGGGGAAGGGTCCACATCATGACAGGCAGGACAGAGGATCATGTCACACCTCTGGCAGGAGGCCATCGAGGAGCAGCCCAGCCCACAGCCCTGACACTTCACACTGCCATGAGCTTTGAGCAGCCACGCATCCCTCACATCACGAGGCTCTCTGGATGGGGGTCGAGAGGGGGTCTGCCTGCCTCCCGTCCCCACCCCCCTCTCTGTGTACAAGTCGATCTCATCCAAAGAGGACAGGTGGTAGGACGTGTAAGCATCGGCGGGGGGAGGCGACTGAATCGGGAAGAAATCCGCCACGGGGCTGTAGGAAGGCGGAGCTGCCACAGAGAAGAGAGACGCCGAGGTGCTGGGCCTGATGATCTCGTCCTTCATGTCCTCCTCCGTGTCCACAAACAGAGGCTCCTTCCTCAGACTCAGCGAGGCCTTCAGGACGGGCTTGCTGACGGCCGCGTGCCAGTGACCGGCCCCGTCGGTGACGTCCACAGACTTGGATGGTCGGCTTCCTCGCCTCAGGTGGTGGCCGTGAGGCCTCTCTATATCCAGCGGCCGCACGGACAGCCGAGCCATATCCGCCCCGAGGCTGTCGCGCCGGCGGAGCGCCTCCGCGCAGCCGGCGGCGTCATCCCTGCAGCCTCTGCGGAGCTCCAGGGCCTCCAGCTCCGAGGCCGAACCTCGGGCCAGAGCCACGACCTCGCCCAGAAGACGACACTCTGCCTGGGCCAGGAAGAGCTCAAACGCCAACTGCCGGAGATGAGTTGTGCCCCCCGGATGCTCCTGCAAATGGAACTGCGAATTGTGGTCACAGGCGTAGCCGATGGTGCGCAGGAGAGTTCGGAGTTCAGCGTCAGGAATGGCAGACTGCAGATGGTACACGTACGGGCCAGTGAAGGTCTGAAAGAGAATTAATTAGCATTAAAAGGCAGCCAGTTCAAACAGCTGCTCTCCAATATCATAAACATCAACATATCGGTTAGTTTTGGCTTCTGTTTAAGCAAAATTACATTTATGCATTTAAATAAAGAGATTAAGATTATTTTTTACTAAAAAAGATATTCAGTAATAAAACATTTCTTAATAAAATGTACAGCGATTCCAGTATGTTTCAGTGCTGTATGGTTTTGATTTTCAGGTCAGTTCAGAGATTTTCATAAATGGGTACCAGATCAACTACGGGGACAAAAGGAGACACATTATATTTATGGAAAGTCGGCGTCCCCAGTGGAATTGCGACTATGGAGGCACTAAGAGAAGATGTGGAATAAAAGGCCTGTTTCTCCACAGAACCTGTAAACGATATTGATGAATACGGTGGGTAGAAACTAGCATTTAGCGGACCTTTGAAGTGATAATTCACAGTGGTTAACGTAGCTTATAGCAGGATATGCCGTTTGCTTTATTCAAAGTAATAACAGTGCATTTCCTTTGGCAGTATTTCAGGTATTCAGCTGAATATTCTGTTTGAAACTACAGAGATATGTTCTCCGTAGGGAATATGATATTGGATGCTGATGGCTAATGCCGTTTCAAAACATTTCCATAACAGAGTAATTGTTTTCGGTTTTAATAAGAACCATGCGAGAGCCCCTAAGAACAAACTCCACCCACCTTTATACATCTGAACTCCTTCTTCCAGGGGAAGAGCAGGAGGTTGGTGCATATGGTTTCCAGTGTGTGGAAGGCTCTCTCCAGACTCTTGATGTTGCCCCCTCTCTGGCAGCGGAGAGAATTCTCCACCATTTCATAGAAACGCACCATCCGGAAGCGTTGCCCCGGGTCGGGCTGGTAGGCCCCGAGCAGGGCTGTCGCTGTGGAGAGCAGCGCCTCGCTGTCCTTGTGCCTGCCCCTGTCCCTCGCCGGTGCAGTTCCTGTCCCTGCGTATTCCCCTCCGTCCTCCAGACGCCTCTCCAGGGCCGTCACATACCTCCGAAACAGGTCCTCTTTCAACTTGGCATCCATTATGGGCAGCGGACTACGAGTCGGCCGTTACACGTTTCTGACAGAGCCTCACCCCTTTTAGCACACTCTGCACCAGGACGCCACATTCAAGCACCATGTTTGGTCACCATAACTCACTGGAAACCCTGGCACACACACACTCAACGTCAGTGGAGAGGTGTGACAGGAATGAGAGTTGTTTGGGGGTTTTTCAGCCACACATCCGGATGTCGTTGTCCGGTGCTCTCAGTCGGCGTGGCGAGGCTGCAGCCCGTAGGGACGCCTTCTTACGGGCATCTCCGGCGTTGGCTCAGAGCCCGACTTGTTTCCCAGACAAACAGGCCTGTGTCGTGCACGATGAGGTCCAGGGGAGCTTCGGGCTTCACGCTCCCGTCAACGCAGAGTTGAATCCCAATCCTTGGGTTTCGGCACAGGATCATACATCACGAAGCCACACACACTTGTGGCCGTTGCGATTCTTCCAAGAAGTCTTCCAGCTGTAAAAGACGCAGGAAATTATGAAATTAGAACTCAATTCCATCCATCCTTTACTGCTTATCCTGTATTCAGGGTCGCCGGGGACTCGAGCTGATCCCAGCTGACATTTGGCAAAGGCGGGGTTCACCTGGACAGGTAACCAGTCTATCTGACATGTAGAGACAGACAGGTAACCAGTCTATCTGACATGTAGAGACAGACAGGTAACCAGTCTATCACAGGGAGACATATAGAGACAGACAGGTAACCAGTCTATCTGACATGTAGAGACAGACAGGTTACCAGTCTATCTGACATGTAGAGACAGACAGGTAACCAGTCTATCACAGGGAGACATGTAGAGACAGACAGGTAACCAGTCTATCACAGGGAGACATGTAGAGACAGACAGGTAACCTGTCTATCACAGGGAGACATGTAGAGACAGACAGGTAACCAGTCTATCACAGGGAGACATGTAGAGACAGACAGGAACCATTCTCACTCACATGTACACAGTAACATCTATCACAGGAGACATGTTAGAGACAGACAATGAACCTATCACTCCATACCTGACATGTCTATTGGACTGTAGGAGAAGGAAGCCAGTGATCGAACCCGAGAGACCCACGCTTACACGGTGATCTGAACATGCAAACTCCACACAGGAGGAACCAGGGCTATCTGACCGGAATCGAACACGGGTAACCTCTCTCTGACATGTGAGGCAGATAGTGCTACAGCCTAACTATCTCAAATCGTAGACACAGAACCATACACTGAATGGAACACCTGAGTCACACTGAACCTATCCACGGACCTGCTCTACTGTGTTAATTCCGAACTGAGAATCACGTTTGCTAACGACAGCGAACAGAAGGCAGTTCTCCCGGATCGAACACCGGGACCCTCTCGCTGTGAGGCGATAGTGCTACAGCCTAACTCTCTCAAATCGGACACAGAAATAATGAATGAAACTGTGATGGCACACGGGTGAGATCGTCCACGACTCCTGTCGGTCGTATAGCATTCCTAACTGACGAATGCTCATTTGTAACGGTTAGCGAACAGGAGACAGTTCACTGCTAGCTCACATGCAGGGTCAGTGGGCGTGTTCGTAGGCGTCACTGTTCGGAGAGACCGTGTGTGAGCTGTGATGGCCCGGGTGAGATCGTCCCCTCCTGTCGGTCGTATAGCAGCTAACACGGCTCATCATCACGGTTACTAACAGGAGACACACTGCAGCACATGCAGGGTCAGAAGGGGGGCTCACTGTTGACGGACGTATTGCTTGTGTCTCGCTTGTTTGCGTCACTGAATACATGTACGCTACAACATGCGCGTGAACCGTGCTAGCGCGCAGCTAGCTCGAATTAAGAGCGCGATACGGACCGAGCGAACATTCAAACGTATTATTATTATTAATGTATATGTATTATTATTAAATGGCAGGAACCACGGAGTGTCTCGGCTCCTCGTCCGCCGGGGAGCTGGCCAGCTCTCCCGCCAGCGACCTCACGCGTTAGCGAGCTAGCGTAGTAGCCAAATCATCCATATGCGTTACCGTTGCGCATCGAGTGCAGCCGAATCCTCCCCGTCACGACCAATGTTGACAGCCCGTACGTTAACTCTTCGTGAATCCCCCCCTCCAGCTGAGCATCGGCTAAGCAGTGAACGCCCATTCCAGCGCAGCTGGCTAGCTAACAATCGCTTCAGCTAGCAGGGCGGTCCATCGCTAGATATAAATCTCTGGCCGTATTAGAGTCAAGTATCGAACCACACGCCCTCATCGGGACTCACGCCTGACCAAGAGTAACCCCGCTTCGGCTAGGAGACCTCGCCGTTCCCTCGAAGCCGCCGCCAGCGCATCTCTTACCTGGTACGAGTGCTAGCCGCGCGGCTAGCTACGCCTCCTCAGCTGTAGGAAATTCCCATCATCACAACGCGCATGCGCCCCCAGTTCTGACAGTTCGTCAGCACCGGGGTCCCACGTGCTGTTTTGCTGCCTTCACGTGGTATGGGAATAATGGGAAATAAGAGATAACGACTGGGAAATTGCAAACGAACTTCTCCAGTGAATTCGTGATTACGAGTTCAGAGGACAGATTCAGTAATAGATGGTGTGTATTATGTATTTTAAACAATGACAAACTATTGCTGTTGTACGTAATTATTTTTATTTTTACATTTTAAACTTTATTTTATTATTGGCTTGTTTTAATGGGGTTTTCTCCGATGCTTTTAATGTTTTATGTAAAGCACGTTGACTTGCCCGGTTGTTGAAAGGTGCTAAACAAATAAAGCTGCCTTGCCTAATTTGAATCTGACATATATGTATATTTAACTTGATACAGACCAATGCTATTCATTTTTTCTACCCATAACGATGGACTTATAGTCAGCTAGCGCGGTGCAATGTTATGTATGTTATGTATAGCTGACAGCATTTTTATTTAAATTCGTCCCGACAACAAAGCACTTTGAACGCGACATTCTCGAGAAGGTGGGGAGTCGGATTTTCCGAGTAGCACGTGAAGGCAGCATTT